>JAGDQP010007260.1:13355-45146 GCA_022664845.1 Lepisma saccharinum
TTTTTTTTTTAGGATAACCGAACACCAAAATACGCAAGCTGGAGCCAGAGCTGAAAAAAGGTCACTTTTGGTAACCCGGCCTCACCTGGAAATAGATGACTTTACGACCCGATGGCCTGGTCCGAAACTTGACCCGAACAACACGGGACCCAGTCTGGACTCAAATGATCAAGCTGACTCCGCTACCCGATTGTAAAATCTTGTGGTGATCTGGTCTTCTTCCTCTGGTTTGAATCAATCAATACTGTAATTTGTGAGATCCCTCGAGAAATGAATTATGTACGGGAACTTCATTTTTAAGAGATTTAAAAGATTTTAATACATTTATGCCATTTTACCCTATTATTTCAGAATAATATTAATATGATTTTAACAGCTAGTGGTTTACGTCCATATACACAAATTATTTGCATAAATTACTTGGCAGAAACACTAAATTCCGGATTCTTTCAGAATCGAAAGATCTAGACCCATCAAATTCGTTAAACAGATTTTGGGAGTAGCCCAATCGGCACCTAACAGTGCAGTGCTATTAGAAACAGGGAGGTATCCAATGAGCACAGTGGTGAAAACGAAGGTTTTAAAATACTGGTTGTATTTGCGGGAAATGAATAGTACGAGGGAAATTCAAAGAAGATGCTTAGACTATCAAATGAAACACAGAAACAATAACAATTGGTTAATGGGAGTTTTTGAATTCTTAAGGGAGATAAATATGACCGATTTGATAGACAATAGTAAAGGGCAACAAAAAGAAACATTCAAATTAATAGAAGCACTGAAGTAGAAAGTAGAAGCACTGAAAATTTAAAAGTGGCCTGCAGAAAGAAAGTTTCTCTAGAAACATTTGTAAAACTTAAAATAAATGACGATACAGAAGTGTATCTAGAGTTGGGGAGGGGGCAAAGAAGGGTCATTGCAATGTTTCGAATGGGTATTTATAGATGGAAAAGCCCGAAGGACGATGAGGGAAATCGTTTATGTGCCTTATGTGGTAAACTAGAAACGGAAGAACACATTCTAATTGAATGCAAACAATTGTGTGAAGCCCGCGTGGGGTCGTGGGGTAAATATCAAGAACATGATCGAGGAATAAGCGAAATTTTAAACGCAAAAGACAAAAAAGAAATGGTGCCACTAGCAAAATTCCTACAGAATTTCTTCTCCTTACGAGAAGACGCTCTAAAAGACAGAGAAACTAACACATCCTCTAGTCTCCCATAAAATGTTAGATAAATATTGTATAACATAGACTTAGTAAGTTTTTTTCTGCTGTACGAAGATCAATTGTTACCTTGTACAAGATGTATTATGGGTTATATAACCTTCAATACAACTCAAATAAATTAAATCTAAATCTAAATTAATAATAATCCACTGTCTCCGGAGAGAAATAAGCCTAGCAGTATCGTAAGCACAGAGAGTGAGTGAACAAAATATCTCTGACAATGAAAACAATCTAACCTGACCACTAACCCGCCTGCACTCGCTTGACACTGAATGTTCGTGAAACAATGGAAAATGTTGAAAATACCGAAAGAAGCAACAGAAAGCTATAATTCAAAAATAGTACTAAACGGTAAAAAGTAATGTACTTCTGAAAAATGGAAAATAGTGACGCTGACGAACCCCGTGCTCCTGGCCAGAGATTCAACGCTCATATGCCTACGCTAACAGGGCAGTTCGTGTAAACACTTTCGAAGGGGTTTATATCGTCCCGACCGGTAATTTACAACATGGCTCATAGATTGCAGTGTGGTAAGGTGCTTCGGGTACTATTTCCTCTCCCGAGACAGTTCCCAATAATCATTTTATGATACTCGAATTTGCATTTAACGCTTAGGAAACTTGATGGTTTGGAGCTCGTTTGAACTTAATGGTTCACTTATACTTTTAATTTGTAATTTATTGTCCAACAGGCCGTGATCTCGTCCAGGGGCAAACTGGTACGGCCAGGAACCCGGGAATTCCCGGGTGGCTTCCCCCGTTGGCCCTTTTGTCTTGGAAGCGTAATGTTATCCAATAAAGAAGACCATTTAATCCACTTTCGCTACTACTGGTGGCATTAGGGTTTTGATAATCTTCCAAAATTAGCAATTTTGACACACAAGACTTGTTATGTCCAATATAAAGGCAGTGTGGAACTTATAATCTCAGTGGGCCTACTGTAGGGCACTCACAAATCGCAACAAGGGGCCATGTAAGTAAAGTTTAATGGAAACTGGACATTGCTTTAATACATTCGTATTCTTTTAAGGCACCATATTTACTTAAAACTTTTGCAATTTGAGAAGGGCCCTTGCATGTTCTTCTTTGGGACCCAGTACCACGAAAGGTAATGAAGACCCTCGAAATGTGTTTTTGGGGTTCACGCACCACAATTTCTACTTCCATGAGGGTCCTTTGGCTGCCAGTGGATGGTCCCTTTGGTTTCCCTGGTAGGGCCTTAGGTTACCAGTTCGCCCCTGGTTACGTCCTGCTTTACATCATGGGATGAATGGTGTTCTACCCTGATGCATGTTAATAATGACCCTAAAGTCCCTAGTTGTGGTTAAACGATAGTGATTTGCCATTGCCTTCCATTGGATGAAGTTTACAACGGAGGGGACTTACAGTTTAAAATTGATTCCAAACCACTACGTTCAATGTATGCCCAGCCCACCCAGCATAGAACCTGCAAAGCTTTTAATTAGAATGCGACGAGCGAAATCACACATTCAAAGCAAAGTTGTAGGATCAGGTTCCTTCTAGCTTTCCTTCATCAAGCAGGACGTGAAGAGAGCCAAGTTCCACTGGTATCATATGTTATATAATAAAAAATAAACAAATAAGAGAAGAAAAAAAAGTTGAATTGCAATTGCATGTGCAAGGAGCAAACTAGTATCTAACAATTGCACATGAAATTTCCAGAGTAGAATGGATGGGTCGATTGAATCTGGCAACTTTAGTTGCTAAAATGGTATGAAATCTTTGGTATTAAAGCGCAAAATCGAGAATAACATTTCTTTCTTCTCACAAATTCAGGATTTACCCTACCGGAAAACGAACCACTTTAGACGTCTCATGCTTTATCAAATTTGATGGACAGATTGTAATTTACTATTTCATGAACCAAGTACGTAAATGATATTTAGGTAGGACAATGAACAACTGTGTTCCAATATGAAAGCAGGACGAAACCATTATAATAAACCTTAAAATACTGTCTTGATCTTTACCGCCGTGCAAGTAGGAAGCTGTCATGATCTTATTTGAGGCTACAGTTTCATTATTCACCGGGTGTGACTCTGGGAAAACCTTAGTTAGAATGGTCGATCATCGACTTTAATCAAGTTTGCTAGTTTCATCAGACCGTGTGGAGTAATTATGCAATGTACTAAGAATATTCATGTATAACTATCAAAAGTAGATTAAGAGTATAAAAGATATTCCTTGAATCACAAGGTTCAAGGGAACATCTTTCCATGCGTGTTTTAAAATTAGTTTCTCCAAGACCTTCAGACACATTCATCTCCGGTCATTCACGCACAGATTTTGTGAGTTAATACTGTGTAGTGTAGGCGAGAAGAATGCGTTTGTGTGTCGGTTGAAAAACGAAAGAAAAAAAGAGTTCAAGCACTCGTCAAGACCATTTTCCATCTTGGCAATAAGAGAAAAAGAGGGAGAGACAAATACAAAGAATGAGAAAGAGAGAATTATAGGAAAAGAAAGATTAGGAGAGAGAGACAGAAAGTTAGACAGAAAGAAACATTGCGGGATTATCTGAGAAAGAAAGGTAGAGAAGAATAGAGAGAGAAAAGAAATGAAGGAACAATAAAGAAAGAACAAAAGACAGACAAAACGAACAAAAGAAAGAAACACAGACATAAAGGAAAGAAAAAGAACGTAAGACAGACAGAAGGACAAAAAGAAAGCGAGAAAGAAAGAGCTTGAAAGAAATAAAGAGAAAGAACGAACGAGAGAAAGAATGACAGAAAGAAAGACAGACAGAAATATAAAAATAAACAAAGAAATAAAGATAAAGAGAAAATGAAGGACAGAAAGAACACAAGAGAAAGAGGACACAAAGAAGAAAGAGAGAGAACGAAAGACAGAAAGAACGAAAGAGAGACATGAAAACAAAATGAAAGAAAGAAAGAGAAAGAAAGAAAGAAAGAAACAGAAAGAGAGAGAGAACGAAGGTAACGAAACGAAGTAAGAAGACAGGCAGAAAGAAACAGAAACAATGAAAGACAGAAAGAAACGAAAGGAAGGAAAGAAGAGAGCCTAGTTGAGATAACCAGTGTTTCTTTCAAGTGTAGCCCGGGGTATTACCCTCTCCCCCCAGATTACGGAAAACTACTCCCTCAAAAGTTCTCAAGAGCCGTAATAAAGTAAAGAATCTGGTTTTCGTACTCCCCTGCACAGATCTAAAATATCTAACCTCTCTGCTAACAAGTTCTTGTAAAACAAACCTTGGGCATAAACATAGGAACGTAGTTCCTTTATAATTATGATACATTAATATCTGCATACGTACATTTGATAGATGTAAACATGTTCTATTAAGCTCTAGTGTAGCTTAATGGCTACATTTTTCCAGCGGCCCTGTGGACTTTGGTTCATTTCCCACATAGTGCAGTACGTTCTACAAATATCTCATGTTGATCCTCAGTGTGCGTGATTTCCCAGCGATCAAATAAGGTATTCCTTTTGAGAATAATAAGGGGATATTCTAAGTTAGAATTTGCGGAATATTCCGAGAATATATTCTCGGAATATATCGAATGGATGGTTATCATATATATGCAAACAGAACATAAAGTACATGGAAAATCCCTAGTACACGCCCTCATCTCGGTTATTCAGATGTTCGAAGAATGTTTTACCCATATATTTGAAGTTTCTTAGGATATCCCAATATTCACACGGAAATTCATGACGATATATAATGCTTGTTCGATGTAACTTCCAATGAGGGCTCAAAATGTTCATGTTCAATCAGTATTGTATGTATTATTCGCACAATATCGATACAAGATACTAAAAGACCGCAGTCAATATTATAAACTTCGAAAAACTTCTGTAAAATTTAGTAAATGTAGCATACGCACTTCTAACTTGAAAGCTACATTATTATCTTCCATATTAAAATAATAATAATAATCGAAAAACGTGGGTATGCGAATGGTATAAAATGTGTGATTTAATAAAATTTATTTTAAGGCCTTTAGGCAGGGTTAAAGGGAGAGGATTTGGGAAGACCAGAGCCTATTTTGTGGTACCATCCCAACATTTAGCTGGTGTGACTGAAGAAAAAAACCTGAAAAATCTCTGAATGATCGTCCATTGGGATCGACCCTAGGACCTCCCGAAAGCTAAACCAACGCTATACCACTGAGCCATTAAAAAAAAAGATTTCTCGCCCTAAGCGGGCTTTAATTCCTTTTACATTACTTATTCCATTTTATCGAAAATACTTTAAACTACTTATTTATCATAACTATTTATACCCTAAGTTAAAATCTCACACACAACATCGACACCCTAGGCAGGATTCGAACCCACGAGCTTGAAGTCAATGGACTAGCGCACTAACCCGCTCGACTACCTCGATCAACAAGCCACAGTCCATCGCTAAGTGCGACTTAAGTCTTAAAGTAACCCTACGAAGGTTTATGCATTCGTTGGAGTGATAATTCTTAGTTATAGCTGATGATCGGAATAGCACATGTATAAGATGATTACATTTCTTCTAAGTATTTTTTTCCCGTAGCATGTATAAAAATATTACACACAATATTTGTAGCGTCATTCTTTTGTCTTTTTTCAAACACGTTGTTCTGGTTCGTACAATTGTTGGTAACAGTAATTATTATTGTTATTGCTTTCGTAATATTTTTATCTATTGTTGATACACCAATTTACCTTATAGTCATAGAGCATGGAACACATTGAACCCGATGAATAAAATGAAGCAAAAGCCTTTGCTTGCAAATTGTGAAGTAAATGTTTCGAAGTGAATTAATAAAAAGTGAAGCAAAAGCTCTTGCTCAACCGGAAGTGAAGCATTTGTTTCTGTTACTCGAAGCACAGGCATTAAGTAAAAGGTAGGGATTTTTCATACTAATTGAAGCAAATGTTTTTCCTTCGATCTTTTGCTTCTGAGCAAATCCTTTTTTCCTTTCATGCTCGTGCTTCGAAGCATTTACTTCTGTTTTATTCGTCCGGTCCTTTGTCTCTATATTTTCGGATATTCAACGGAAAATATAGTAAATTTGGATGTAAACTTCTTAAACGGTAAAAGATTTCGATGTAGCGATAAATGATTAAGGAAAATTGAAGAACGTAGCGAAATTTGATTGCAATATCTATGTTTGCAAAAAAAATCTCCTGTGGACACAGTTGGCAGGTAATCTTCCCACGACCTGCTTTTTTTTTTTTGTGCTTTTGATCTCGACACCTTTCATTGTGGTTTCCTGTTGCTTCCCTCGTCTCGCAAGGTCTTTCACGTTTCCTTTCTTGTCGTTCCCTCTTTCTTCATATCTGCTTGCGTTTCTATCCATGTGCCTTCTGTTCAGAGAGTAGACGGTTGGGTGGTTAGGTTAAGTTGCTCGGATGGGCCTATTTCTATTTGGTTCACAAGATGGGGAAGAAAAAGGACCTTCTTGTATGTATGAACCAAGGTTGCTGCTCTCTTTGAATCCTTCCCTAGCCTAACCCTCAAGGGGTCAAAAACGGTGGTACTAAGATGTTGAGGTTGGCGAACTTCTTGTATAATTCCCGTCCTTCGTCCCTTCCAATTCAATCCATCTGTTGTTGCATCATTCACGAATCTTGTCCCGTGCGTTGGCTTTGTGTGGGAACTCGGATCTATTTATTTTAAACGATCGTTGAGATGTGTGTGTGTGCCCCTTTTCTTTTGTTCCGACTTCTTAGGTAGGGAGAGCAACAGCTTTTCCTGGGAAAGAATCAGCTGGTGTCTTCTCTCTTTTTTTCTTTCCCATACGTAACGTTTCCTTCTGCTATTGAACTCTCTCTCTCCTTTTTTTAATTGCTTTTCAAGAACACAAACATGACATAGAGCACTCCTAATTTAACAACGGAGACTCATATTTAAACCTGTTCATACATATTATCTTATAGGTTGGTCATATTTATAGGCATAAGTAATAATAATAATTTATTTAAGTACATGGAAGTTAATGTTACATAAGTTCAGATATGACCACAGCTCAAGAAATACATAATAATGTTTATAGTATACATTATGTCAAATAACGACAGATAATATAAGTATGTTAGATGAATAAAACCAGTAGATTATTCGAAGCTCTAGAACTCTTTACCCAGTACATGCGCTATGAGTTAAAAAAAAAGGGTGGTGACGTTTCTAATTAAAATGGTGCTTTGTATCCAGATGATTAAAGTGCCTTGAACGATAAGAAGTCATTTGTATGTTCAAGTTGTTCAACAGATAATGTACTTTATAATGTAATGTACTTAATATTTGGAAAGAGATTGTCTAGAAATTGCTTATCAAGTACTTTTATTTTCTTTGGTACAAGGGTTAAAGATTGAAATAGTTACAATATTGTAATTATTTATATAAGAATAATACCTTAACCCAGATATGAAGCATAGTCCAATAATTCTTATAAAACATCGTTGGACGGCTCTGAATTTGTCATTCGTGATTTAATAATTGTGTATGGGCTGTCGTGCCACGGGTTTAGTTTTTTTTTTTTTGTTTTGTTTTTATGGTTACACTAAGCTGCACACAGTGTTCCCCACGAGAGGAGACGAAACAGAACTCTCGTAATATGCAGTGTACATCTTTTCGAAACGAGAAAATTCTGGAAAATACATTTTAGAAACGAAACAGCTTCAATCTCGTCTCGTGGGAAATACTAGCTACACAAACAGGCAATAATCACATAAAGAAGAGCTTGTTGCCCTATAGTAATAGAAAGCAATAAGCCAGGGACGTATTTAGGGGGTGAGTCTGGGAGTTCGAGCCCCCCCCCCCAATTCAGCGTTATAGGCAAAACTAGTATAAATTTAAGAGTATTCAAAATACATTTAATGCCCAAATACACATTGGACCCACCCGGAAGTCCATGGATTCCTCATAAACCCAAATTCTAGATACGTGCTTGCAATAAGTAATAAAGGAACATATACGTTACACATAATTGTCGTACTTAGAAGCTACACTAAAGTTAAATCATAAAGAATACAGAAAAACAACGCGAATGAAACGGTAAAAAAGTATATGCCTAGATAATAACTGTATATGCAATGAGTAAGTGAATGAGCCTAACGTGTGCGTCTTCACTAGCCGTATACTTATTATGTCCCGAATATTTCTCTTGAATGTGTTCAGATTCAGGAACGTATCTAGAAGTTGGTTTCGAAGGGGTCCACGAACGTCCGGGGAAGGGCCTGGCACGAATGTAGGTAGGAAATGTATATTAAATATTATAATTACGCGGTTACGCCAAAAATTATACTATTTTTGCAAAACACTGAATTTTGATCTGCCCACTAAATACGTTCCTGCTCAGATTCCCACCTTTTGAGTTAAATAGAAAAGTTAATTTCAAATTTTGCACCCCAAAAGGAAATTACTTCATACTGTAATTTATCTTATTATTACATTATGTATGAACATTATTAGAACTGTTAGACAGTAAATAAACTGCTATAAAACCCGTTATATACACGGTGATGCTTTTAAAAGTTGCCACCCCCTTTATCTCCTAATAGAGTGGTTTGTTTCAAAAATCCCGAAACACGTCAACTTTGGTTTAAATGGGGACGAAATATTGTGACAATTTTAAGTGTGCTGCCCCATCCTCCGCGGTCTAGTGGCAAAACGTTCATTTTTTTTATATGGCAACATGGGTCGAGTGACACGTCATTTGAAAGCAACGTTCATTCTGTTTACGAAAATGTTGTTATTTTTAATTTTTCCGAATACTTCAGAAGAATTTGCGTTTCGACCGGTTATTAAGTATACATACGAACATCTCAAAAGAAGAAATGCTTTATCATATTAAACATTGTGAGTACACTAAACTACCCATTATACCGTTGAAGCGACTGAATTTAGCCGCGTTGTAATCAACGTGAAGTGTGTTGCTCCATTTCCTGAGGTCTACTGGCAAAACCTTCAAATTTCTTAAATGTAACGTGGGTCAAATGATACATAATCTGAAAACGTCTTTGATTCTACTTAGAAAAGTATGTTTTGTGTAGAAAGTTAATGAATACTTTGCGTGTTATGGAGATTTGAACGTGTAAGTACATTCTATAAATTTAATTATCCTTAGTGATACAGGTCGTTAAAGTCCAAAGTTCACGAAACGAAAGTGTCCACATCTCAGGAAAGGGGACGTATATCTGGATGGTTATATCCCAATTGATCTAGGCATCTTATATTCTGAAATTCTGACCGTAATAGAACGGTTAGAGATACAGGCCGTCATAGAACAAAGTAGCCATTGCAATCAAATATCTTGCATTCTTAACTGAAGAGGATTCTTACAACGGTACACGTGTGGAGGCTGGTGCAAGAGTAGCTTGTCCTTTAATAAAGTACGATCCTCCTCAGTTTGGTACTGTTTTTATTAGTATACGCTTTATATTAACTTGCTCTGTAAGTTTCTCTGGTACAAATCTTGTAATTGATTTTTAACTCACTTCCCATCATCCGATTTCTTTGAAATGTTGTAAACTTGCTAGCTTCCGATGACAATCAATATTCAATCATTAGATATACGATAGAATAATCCAGTTAACTGTAATGAATTAATTGAAAATTATCCTTAAATACACGCAACGCCGCATCTATTGTGTGAAGTTGGGTTGCCTATCTCACAGGGACTTAAATATTCATGTATTATACAGAAAAAATCATTTTAAAAAAGGAGTTTTTAAAAAAATACACTTTATTAAGATGCACTAAAAAGTAAAAAATAATAAATTGAATTAATCTTATGAATCGGAAAATAAAAGCGTGGGTGCTCTTGCTTACCTTATCATAAAATCATAATATCTAAGAGCACCCACGCTTTTATTTTCCGATTCATAAGATTAATTCAATTTATTATTTTTTACTTTTAAGTGCATCTTAGTAAAGCGTATTTTTTAAAACTCCTTTTTTATTTTTATTTTTTTTTTAAATTCCGAAGTAGATTTCTTACAAAGCATTCACAGACATTTATAACTTTCTTGATTTCTAGTCTATCAGGTTCCCTTATCTCAGATTTATATTCAGTACAAACAAATCCTTTTTACAATAACTTTTTAGATGATCTGTATTAACAAACGAAAAACACCACACCAATGTGTACTGGTACACACTAGTCCGATAATAACGAGCTTACTGTTTCCAGTGTCCAAGTGGTCAAACCACAATATCTCACAGACTTATTACTGACATTTCAAACAAATTTCATTTTTGTCAAAGATTCAACAGCTGTTTCAAACGATGTGTCACATCACGCATATAGCTATTTAAGAAAATTAAAGGTTTTGCCACTAGACCTAAGGAAATGGGGCAACACACTTTATGTTAATCCCAACGCGGCTAAATACAGTCGCTTCAACGGTATAATGGGTAGTTTATTGTAATCACAATGTTTAATTGGAAAAATCTTTCTTCTGTTGAGATTTTCGTATGTATACTTAAACGGTCGAAACGCAAATTCTTCTGAAATATTCGGAAAAATTAAAAATAACAACATTTTCGTAAACAGAATGAACGTAGCTTTCAAGTGATGTACCACTCGACCCATATTGCCATTTAAGAAAATTAAAGGTTTTGCCACTAGACCGCGGAGGATGATTCAGTATGTTTAAATTTATCTCAATAATATTCCTAGCAGTCCTTGTCTACTGTTTGATGAGTTGTTGAGGGTATTTGTAAGGTTTAATCTTAGGATAAAATATTACATTTTTAGATAAATGGCTGTGTATAATAAGTAAAAGTTTACAACACGATTTCCCCCAAAGTATTCAGTCAAATTCAAAAAGAAAACCATTTTGGAAATTAGAATTGAAGTAGCTTTGAAACGATGTGCTACTCAACTCATGTTACAATTGAAGAAAATTGAAGCCTTTGCCACTAGACCGCGGAGGATGGGGCAGCACACTTAAAATTGTCACAATATTTTGTTCCCCTCGAAACCAAAGTTGACGTGTTTCGGGATTTTTTAAACAAACCACTCTATTAGGAGATAAAGGGGCTGGCAACTTTAAAAAGCACCACCCTGTATATTAATTCACTCAGTATAATGTTAGTTTGTGGAATATCTAACCATATTTTTTTTTCTAGATTCAAGGGTAGGGAACAAGACTGATTTACGACATTTGGAGAACAAGAGTGTGAGCGGCGTTTTTCTTATTAATCGAGTGAGCCACTTCTGAATTCTTTCCAGATTCCTTTTATATTTTTTTGGTTAATTTCATACAGAACAACTCCATAGTGCTCAAGAAAGGGTCTAGTGTATATGCTATAATTTGTACCTGAGAGCCAGAACGGTGTAAGTCACAAATTCTTGTTTTCGAGAAAAGAAAACTATTTGCTTTCACATATTATAAAAACTGTGGACAAACTAACTCCCGTACATAATAGACTTACATGTTTACATTATTTAGCATGATTACAACAAGAATCATGAAACTCAGGCCTTCCAAATACTGTACAAAATTGCATGAATCAGGCTTTTGGCCGCGGTTCTGGCTCTCAGGTACAGATAACTCTGCATGTGATAGGTAGGTAATTACATTCATACTGGATCCGGATTCCTGATTGCGTAAAGTAGCCCATTCAAAGTGGCAGGATAGTTTCACATCTTATTTATTGAATTCACTTTTTAGCCATGTGATTACCGCGCTCGCCTTCGGTGCGAGGGGTCCAGAGTTCGATTCCCGGTTGGAGCTCCATTTTATAGTAACGTTTCGATTGCCCATACTCGGATTGCTTGTGAGTTGGTGTCAAGAAGGGCATCCGGCTGTAAAACATCTGCCAAAACCAAAACCTGTGGAATACGCTGATCCCCGTATAATTGTTTTCCTGAAAACACATACTTCTAAATTTAATTCATCTTTTGAAGTTCATCAAACATCTTGTATATATATATATGAAATTGTTTTAGTCAATAATAGATTACATAATGAAACTTGAGAAATGAGTGAGTCTTCTAAAACTATTACACACATGCCCTCCTTTGTGATAAAATAAAAAAAAATATTTCTAGTTATCTTTTTTAATTTTCATTGAGCATATCATTCACCTAAGAATAATCTATAGATAAACTCTACAATTCCTACAAGTTTCACTTCATAAGCTTTTCTACAGCATTTCTACAGCTCTCCCAAAATTTGCATATGCGCATACACATTTGCATATACATATGCACTTTGACATGCTAATCATGACGGAAGAAAAAAAATATAATTATTTTCTGCCCCGTCGATGAACTATGGAAATTACTGGAAAGTTATTAAGGAAATTAATTATTTATAAATAAAAAGAGACAAATAAAAGTTATAAGAAATAAAATTCCGTATCAATAAGGATACACTTTTATCTGCAGTTAGAGTGTTTCTAATATTTAGAGAACAGTACCTGTACATCTCTAATGAAACAGTCTCATTCAATACTGTGAGAAGGCTGAGTTCATTCAGTCTGTCTTGAGTTATGGAATTCCTTAGATAGTTCTTTGTAGGTCTTAACTTTGAAAATGAACGCTTGGCGACACTAAATCCACTAAGATCGTTGGGTGCGACCTGTAAGATCTATTGAACGATACTGGAGTGCTCGACTGCATTATAAATACATTGACTGCATGAACCGGAGGGAACATTTAATCATTACATGCTCACTAAGAATGCCGTTAAAGGCGACGCAAAAAATATATCGATGAGGATTAATACGACCTCCGTACAGTGCTTTATTCAGTCTCATTCCGTTCGGAGGGAAATTTTATTTTCTATGGGGTGAATATCCGACATTAACAATCCTAGGTATGAATTTTTGAAGTTTTTTTTTTATAACAAACTATACTTTGTCTTTATTGTTTTTAATTAATACTGACAAGTTTTCTTACTATTATATGAAAAGAATTGGGGATACACTACATAGGCGAGGTAATGGAGGACTAAAGGCTTGTCGCCATGTCCGGTTGGTTGCCATAGCAGCGGCGCGGGTCAAGTCTAAACAACAGTGAAGAGTCAAGTATGTTTGATGGTAGGAACGTAGACAGTAGGCTGTTAAATTTTTTCGAATAGTAGATTTTTTTCGGTGACGAACGGAAGCTAATTGAAATAGGAGAAAAAGCTGTGGAGTAAAATCATGTAGTTCTCCTCACATCTGACGGAGATTTGATGTTCATTCGAGGGAAAGTGCAAGCTAGTATGAAGAATAAGATGTATGAAGTTGAGGTGAGTAGCTGATTTTTATTCCGATAAATTATGTTTATAAACACGTAATTTAAAGCAGTGCATGTTCGAAGCAAAAGGGTAGTGTAATATAAGTAGTGCATGGATTATTTTCGCTTCTGAAACGAATTAAAGTAGGTAATGTATTAAATGTCTATGCCGTATTTCACGAATGGAATCTCTAATGGTTTTACATAACCCTACTCACGTGTCCTAAAGTTCGCTCGTAACCCGGCGGACGATAAACTTCGGAATAAATGCTCGAAAGAGCAACTTCAGTTTAAGCTTCTTATAATTTCTCCTTTTCATTTAATCACGAGCTCTGCAAACTTCGATGAACTATCCTCGTAATTATATCAACGCATTGAAAATTACGTTCAATAACACTGCATAAAATTGATTTATTTACCTAATTGCCTTCTTCAATTTCTTTTTCTGGTTTTCATCCTTTGGAGACATGAAAAAGCGACACGTCTCTCTCATTGTAATGTTTGCAATCTGGTACGAAGCACATACCCATGATGAATTATCGAAGAAACTACATAAACCAACCACTGTTCACTGTTGTTTAGACTTAAACGTGGCGGGTTACCATGGCAACCAACCGGATCTGACGGAAGACTTTTGTGGTCTATTGGTGACGAGGCTACTAACTGAGAAACAATAAGAAATATCACTATTTTTGATGGAAACATCAATTACACCGTTTTTTTCTACAAGTCATCGAAATATCTGTTTTTAATTTACTTCAGAATAAAACGACACTGTTTTTTTGCCAAACGTTTGCAAGAAATTAATGTCTACATTTTGGTAAAAACCTGCCTTGGAACTCATTTTCAAGCAAAACAATTGAAAGGATTCCTATTATTTTTATACAAACTTGGAAAAAATAAAGTAATAATATATCATATGGCTGAAGATTGAAGAAGGTTTAGGTGTGTATTATCTTCTTGAAAGTATTAACATTTCTCCCATAATGTATAATATAGGTACTTAGTGACTTGGTTTGTGGGGAAGAAATGACACGTATGTTGAAACTGGATGATGAGGTTGCTGTTAAATCTTGTTGTGCTAAGAGGATCTGTACTCAAGGATCACCATAGGTTTAACACATTTCACGTGTTCAGAAGGTGTAATAGAAAGTTCATTTTCCAAGCATGTAATTTTTTTAAATCTTATTTCCTATATTTTGCAAAATACAAGCTATTCTAGATTAAGATAAGTTATGACAAAAACTTAAGACGGAGAAACATTATAGATGGTCCTCAAACTGCAGTAACTATTCTAGGGAGATTTGATTTCTTAGAAAGTAGATATTTAGTAAATGTCTCCCCAAATTTTCCCCCAAAGTGTATTTTTGAACATATAATGTAAAACATACTCCATTTACAACATTACAATGTTTTTCCAAGCACGTTTTATGATATATGATATTCATACACCTCACTGGTAATGTGAAGGCTAACAAGAACTTATTTATTTTCTTGAAATGTAAGTTTCCCTAAACTTTTACTCCAGCACAACTTCTGAGGAACACAACTTTTCCCAATTTAAGATAGAAACATGAGGTTTGAAGCAAAATACAGGTAAAGCAGTGCTCTTTATCACTGACTGTCAAACACATTTGAAAAATGATTGTCTGCAATTACCCTACCTGATCCTATATTGTATTGAAATATCCATTCTCTAAATATGAACACTTATCTTCTCGCTCATTTTAAGGGAGGCAATGAAGTCCTTCGAGATGACTTCCGATACTATCTTTTAAAATCCTGTACTGAGCTTAACAACTCAGAACTTCTGAGCACAATAACATGAGTGCATTCATGTACTCAGGGTAAGACATTGTATCAATTTATTACTGATACCACCCAGGTTAGAAAATGATCGTTCCAACATGATGAGCTTCTTTTCTCTTTAAACACAACATAGTAATACTTCTTTCCAACTTGTGCAAAACAAAATTTCAAAGCTAAAAATAACCGTCTAACAACTTTAAATGTAGAGGAACGTGGTTAGTTTGAAAATTTAAGACTCTTCTAATGAGTTTTGAGGTAATGAACATTGAATGTAAGAAACATTCAAACTCTATCTTCGAATTTTGTAGAAATTTAAGAACCTCAATAAGAATTCTTGGAGGAGAAAATCAAAAGTTTGGGGAAAGAAGACTTTCTTCCTAAGGGTTCTGAATAAAACACTGCTCCCTAAGACTTGGGCCCGCCTGTTTTGCAGGCCTTGAAGGTACTAACGTTACGACGCTGTTCACATATACATTTAGATAGGACAGTTGCATTTTCACATAAATAAAAGGTTGCATTACACTTGCGGAATTATAATTATCAGTTCTGCGAGTCTAATGCAACCGTTTATATTTTATTACTTTTCATATTGTTAACCCTTGTGTTCTAGGAAACACTGACCGGTGTTAGGAGCTGCACGCTATATATAAATACACATTTAAACTTTCGTTAAACGGCCATAAGCAATTAAAATACGAAAACGACGTACAAATTGAATTACTACACGAATTTAATATAAATTACTGTGTGTTCATTGTAGCAAGTCAACTCTATGCAGCACTATTACAGGTTTTATAAATACAAAAGTATTTTCATTTCCACTTGAGTTCTGTTACTTGTTTTCACGTTGTTATTGACTCGGAGAACACATGGATTGGTATGATGGAAGGTGAATGTTTCTACATTTTTACTGAAAGAGCTTAATGAGTGAAATTTTGTACCATGAACATTAAATCTGCAGATTCAACCTCTGTGGAATGATGAAAGAAATAAACCTGGACAAACTTACTCTAAGTGCAGCACTGCAAGAACTAGCCTGAATTGAAGACTAACTTTGATAAACTTTATTTTATTTTGGGATAGTCTAGTAACTTTTGATTTCGGCCCATCGCGATTCAACGCTATACACCTAGCTAAAATTCACAAACATCCATGCCCCTGGCGGGATTCGAACCGGCGACCTTCGCGTCGTTGGTCTACCGCCTTAGACGGCACATACCCGGTCGGCATTGAAGACTAGCTAGCATAATCCTCGTAGCCGAGACGCTTTAAGCACGTGGTTATTGTACTATTCATTCCCATGTGCAGGAGTTCGAATCCAGGAACTGCCAAAATTTTACCTTTTTTTTCCAGTCACGTCGGAACTTTCATTTTTTGTTCTCTACGAATTGGGAAATAGTGTTCACATTCGAGATAAGACGAATTGTGGTGGCATTAACTTCCAAATGAGAATGTCGGAATGCAATGTATTGCAAATTCAAGAACTGACTTCGTAATTCCGAACACCCCTATTCGGAACCCACTGTTCCAGAAACTGTAGTGCCATCCTTAGAAGCTCAGTAGCTCGTTTCGGCAGTTTGTAACCATATTGTTACTGATTATCCTCAGTAATTGCATTGAAGGGGGGGGGGGTAGAAGTAAAATCCGCATTTGTCTTCATGATAAGAAAATTACTTACAACTGAAAACAATATTTTAAGCAGAAACCTTTACAGAGAACCACCATATGTTGACCTCGTCCGCTATAGGGAGGCTTTCACTTAAAAGGAAACACCATCAAGCTGTACGTGTTCGTTTTTCATATAGTCTGCTATTGAGAGAGTTTCCTTCCATGATATTCAATGCTTTTCTGCGGACGAATTCCATTATCGGAAGTTTCAAAGGTAATAATAATAATACTTATTTCTATACGCGCGCCTTTTGAATTTGCACGGCGAAATTACTGGATAAGGTGTTATCGTTTCTTTCATTTTTACTGTATTTTTATTTCATATTACGGTATTCATATTTGTCTTTAAGTCCTTGAATCAATGAAGTTCCACGTGCACATTGGTGTAAACAGCTTACAGGAAGAAAGCCAGTTGTTTCCCAAGATCAGCTCTAAACATAAACTTGATAATATTTGCCTGATGTTTTAAGCTAGCAGGATGGTGCAGCGGTAACGTGGTCGACTTCTCATTACTAAACCTTAGCTAACATAGGTTCAAGCCAGTTTTTTACAAAGTGATCGTGAACAATCGAGTTCTCTCATTAAACGTCGACTCGTAAAAATGTGGAAGCAAACCCTCCGAATCACCTAAGGTGGGAAAGATTTATCAACTAGCAAACACCTGTGTCATGATAGAGAACACGACGATTTACGAATATTGATTGGAGAAACAAAATAAAGTCTATGGGCGTTAACAGGACAATTAAGAACGTTATTAACCTGAAGTATTCACTTCTCATGTTATTATTCTTAATAAGTAAGACTATACCATTTGTTTAGCAGCTTTTGGGCAGTGTAAACTGTGGAGTAATCACTAATTTTCAGACTTTCAATCTAAAGATTTGGGTTTGATTCCCAACCAAAGAGCAGTTTTTGTGCATAAAATGAAAGCTGCAAACAGAGATTCATCTCCGGTTGGAGAATTACGAGGCATCACTGGCAAGAATCAGAAAGTAAGCAGCGTGTGTATTCTTTAGCATAATAATAATGTAGTTTTCGTGTTTATCATTGGTAATTCTCTCTCCTCTTTCTTGACGTTTTCTTACCATGTCTTCGTCTCTTTATCTTCTCTCTTTCTGTTTATCTTGTCTTTTTCTCTTACGCATTGCTTCTCTTTCTGTTTATCTTGTCTTTTTTTCTTACGCATTGCTTCTCTTTCTTATACCCCCTTTCTTTGTATGTGAGTACTCATTCTAACTATGCGGATTGTTATAAACACTAGTTCATTAGTGTTGTAATTCTTATAACGTTATATTCGCAATAGGTGGAATATAGTGACACGTTCGGAATAGATATTTTTTTAGAAATTAGTAGAAACTGACCTCTTCTTTTGTTTATATCGAGAGGAGAAATATTTTTTTTATATAATAGTTTGGCACAAAACTCATCTCCAACCTATAATTTATCAACATTTTATTAAATGTGCTTTATTCACGTTTTAAATGTGGAACATGTAAGGTTTTCTATGTCCATAAATGTCAATTTTGATTTCAAACATTTGGACTCTTTTCATTCTGACACAGTTTGGACTTGTAATCTTCTTGGCTCTTTCTGTGAGAAAATTAGCACAAAAATCATCATTCATTCATATTCCTTTTATATTCGATTTGCATTACTGCTCTGGAATGGAAGGTATGGCGTACGGTACCTACTGGTTTGTCACAATGTATTCCAAACCAGTACGTTCAATGATCCCCACCGAATTTGCGTCCGTATCACCCGCATACAAAGTATGTGTGTTAACCTATTGGCTTTATCCTCATGTGTCTCAGAACTATCCTGTTCCACTGGAAGTCATGAGTATTTAATCTTACCACCAACTTTGGTCGCCATTTTGAAAGTGGCTTAATTATTCTTTAAACCACCCGTTTATATATTCGAATTGTCCTAAAAAATATATAAAATCCAAAAGTCACTTCTATCTTGCTGTTGTATTTCTGGGTATTGTACTTGATAATGTACAGTTCTTTTGATTTTTTACTACGTTTACATGCCATATTTTTATGTTCTCTCTCCCCCTCTCTTTATTTTCTGTCTCTGTCTAACAGACATCCATCGGTTTCAATTATTCATTGTGTGCGTCTAAATTACTCCATGCATCATCTTATGTATACTGTTCCATCTCGTTTTATTGTTTCATTTCATCTGTACTAATTCATATTTATCTGGAAAAATTCTGTGCTCATGTTGTTTGCTGATTTTCGTCACGTGGGAGAGGAGGGAGGGAGAGAGAGAGAGAGGTCTCCTTACCAGACACGATTATAGGATAAGAAGGCGTCAATTAGGTGGCCTAGGTGCACGGCGTTCAGAGTCGCATTTTTTTATGCCGAGTGTACCAAACAAAGTATTTTTGTCATATTATGTGCGTAACTTGGTAAAACAATAAAACCAAGCGAAAATCCATGGGTAACATAATCCGACGTACCTAAACGGAAAAGAACCACCAATAAGCTGTTATTGTTATCTGAAATTGTATCGCATCCAGAAATACAACTGTTATTCGAGATCCACAGACACCTGCTTTCCCGATGATTCTGAAGATACAGTATGTGTAAAAAAATTTTTTACTTCAACGCTGCTTCTTTTCTAGTATTCTGTGTACAGAACAGGAAGTTAAATGATGGGACATTTGGAAGTCGAGACATTTAGAATCCCAATAGTCAATTGATTGAGGGATCCTGTATTAAACAGAGCACCAAACGAGATTATTAAAGTTAGAGAAGGCAAGAAAGCGATAGTCATTTAGACGGAGTCTCCTCTCCACGCCTAGAGTGAAAGCCGCAGCAGTTTTAGAGAACTCTGATATTTTCCATGCCAAAGCTTTGCTTTTGTATACCTAAGATAAAATAACATAACTGCTGAGCAAAGCAATACGTTTTAATCAAAAACTAAAAACGTGCAACAGATTCACCAACTAACTGTTTGGCTTCATCAGACACACTATTGCCTTGCTCAGCAGTTATATTACTTTATCTTAAGTATACAGAACTCTGTTCTTATCTATCTGCACATAGAAACATCTGTCTAACATTCAAGATACGTTTCCATTATTTACACCAGTAAGAGGATTGTAGAAATTCTGGATCTGTCAGGTTTTAACTGGGATAGGACCGTGACCAAGGCAGGCGCCTTTTCACTCACAAATTATTCATACTTCGAGTAGTGGCGAAGACAAATGAAGGTGTCGAAGTAGTTCGTTCGTGGTTGTCTGTCTTATGACTTTAAGATGGGCTTCTACCCCAGCCGAATCGAGTCACCTTTGGGGATAATGCTGTGAATGAACCTGTTAGGCTCAGGTTCCAGAAATTCAGACCGAGAGGTTTGTCTCTGTGTGATGAATTCCGCAATGGGCGTCCACAGGTCCTTGATGACAAAACTCTGAAGGAAACCATAGAGCAGGAGACAGTGTGCAAATTATTGGGGAATGCACGGGATTTCCCCCTTGGCAAATGAGTTTCCCACCCTGACAATTTTTTTCCGTCCCTGCCAGGGATAAAATTTTCCCCCTAGAAGATGTTTTGATCAAGATTAGGTAGAAAATAGGAATATTTTTATTTGGCAGATGTCGAAACTATTTTCATGGGAGTGACAAGAGTTTATGAACTTTAACTAGCAGCTAAGAAGTCAATTTGGAAGCCATTTCGTTTATGATATTTATGAAGTGGCTTAATGTGAATCGTTAACAGGGAGACTGCACGAAGTGTCAAAGCCCGATTTGCATGAAACTTGGTACACATATAGAGGGCAGCAATGTATCAATATGTATGTGTGTCTGCTATTAAAGCGTCTACTACGAATTATGAGCCAGAGAAGAAATGAGGTATTGCAGAATGTGATGCACAAACAAAGCGGACAGTGTGTCTAAGCGTCATCTGTTGTATATTCCAAACGGTCAAATATAATATGAACATGTTGCCAATGTATTTCTATCCTGTGTTAGTGTGTATTAGAGACCCACTAGAAGCGGTTAGTTAACAAATGAGTGCGCGTGGAAGGTCAACAGTTAAAAAAAAGAAACTGGCATGCTCGATTTTGCAAATTTGAAACCTCCTTAACAGAAGAGAGAGAACGGAAGGCACTGAGCCAAAACAGCACAATAGCCAACAGCTCAAGCAAAGCTGGACGGAGATTTCCCCTAAAGAAGGGTAAAACAACACAAACTAAAATCGTCGGACAAAGTAAGCCAGAGAAAGAACTCGTAAGGAGTTTACAGAACATGATACATGGACTGGAACCTGCATAGCCAAACAGACACAGGGTCACATAGCTAAAAGAGATTCACTGGTCATGGTCATTTCCTACTGATTACCCACTCACGAAGCAAATCAGCACTCACTATATCATACAGGATACCAGTGGTATCTCCTATTGGAGAGATGAAGACGAAAAAGTGCCAGCGCGAAAAGAAAATGAACAGCAGACACAGAGCGCAAACTCCGGTCGAACACCCGAGGAGAAAGAGAGAAACCACTTTCCCAAAGGCGAGAAAACAAAGAAGGGGGTGGTGGTGAAACTCACACGCCAACCCACCAGACGAGAACATCGAAACAACCCACTTGAGGAAGGAAACTCGGTCGAGCAGCAAAACACAAAAAAAAAATCCGAGCCCGAGATGGAGTCAGTAAACTAGAGGTTACCACAAACTCTAGACTATCGTAAAGCTGCTAAAGGAACAAACCACGACCCAAGAACTTGCGCAAGGGAACCGAAACGCAGACGGAACACACGTACCGAGAAAAAGGCGGACACTTACCACAGTAAAGCCCATGGCCTGAGCTTCCCGTCGTTGACATGCGCCATCCTTCACCAGAAATAAAAGTTTAAAGAACACCCTACACGTGTACTGCGGGACCTACCTGAGTACATACACCATATGTTCGGGTGAAACGAAATAACTCAACGCCGACCCCTATGAGTAAAGATAACTATCCCGTATCGACCCCTATAAGTAAAGACAATGCTCAACAGAGCTCTCAGTTTCACCACCATGGAGCAACGAACAAGCGAATAAATGCATAAAAACCAAATACTAAACCTATACCAACCGATTTCTGGTGAAGGAGTTTGATTTCTCACGACGTTTAAGGTTTACTGTAATTTAAACGACAACAAAATATGGAAAAATATTTGAAACCTGATATATTGGCGTTAGCTTGAAAATTTGAGCAATGTAAAATCTTAAACCTTCATAAAGCACTAATCCTTGCACTGAAGTAAACGAAAGTTCTTGCATAATTGATTACCTCATTCGACGTACTTAATTTCTAAGCTTCAATTTAATATTGTAAATATTAAGCTTTTAAATATAAGCGGAAAGAATACCTTTTTGTTGAAATATTATTTTTCACAAAGAACACAATTGCGTTTGATAAAAATGCAGAATAACAATGCCAAACAATGCGTACATTTTACTCTGTAAGAATACGAACACATAAGTCACCATTCAGCTAATTAGATACATAGGAAATCATCCAGTAAAATTCAATACAAATTTTCGAGAAAAAAAAAATCGAAAATTTTCTTCTGTCAGTCCAATTGTATTTGTTACTGAAATTCCAACATTTTCATATGTTTCAGGTAGTACGGACACAATTTTAAAGTAACGCGTTGAATACAAGCTCAGATATAAATCTTTTTAAACAAAAATGTCGTACTCTATGTATCTGTGTAAATAACTATAGATTTTTAAGCGAAGACTCAAACAAGCTACACTTTTTTTTTTTTTTTTCGAAACATTAAATTACAAGTAAATGATATGGCCATACTCCATTTAAAGCACTTTTCAAATTAGCTTCACAATTGATGTTCATAAAGCTTCAGCAAGAATAATTTCTAAGTACAAAGGCGAATCGAAATATATGGAGCTACAAAACAAAATCAAAATATTCTGTTCTTATTATGAGATCATACTCGCAGACGTCTATTAAACTTTGGCCCTGGAATTCAACAAATTTTTGTTAGGTAGGAAAGCTGACACAGAGTTTGTTAAAATGTCCGGATGAAACTTTCAGTCAAACGAGAATGCGCAAAACCCATCGAACACAGAGTGCAACAGCCAAACACACTTCTGGCATATCGTTAGTGAGCATAATGAAATAAAGTTGAAGTAGTGAAAGTAAACATTATAATCAAACTAAATATTCTAAACGTGAATGAGATGTTGAGAGAACGGATACAAGGGGATAAATGATTTCCAGTCCCTGGCCACCCAATGGGACAATGACGAGAAAGCCGTTGCTAACCCATGGCCGCTGTCGCCAGTTTAACTTTGCATTTTTCAAACAATACTCGTACAAAAATACTTTGTACAAGTTGAAATTCTAAAAGCGTGTAAAAGACATATCGAAGTTACTAATAGTTCAACAAAACTTTCAAATCGAGAAATTTAACGAAAGTTTATCACGCGTAAAAATTGAAATTTTGCCTTTTCACTGATAATAACGAAGTCATAAAGGTGCCTTCCGCAGCAACACCTCGTAGAAGCAGTTCACAGGCAGGAAGGTAAATCACAACAATTTACAAATTTAATTTTTCAGCTAAACTTGTTTCGGCTGGCATGTAAAAGTTAGTTCATTAATAACGCAAACTATGCTCTTCTTACCCTGCACGCCACTGATATAATTATGTCACTTTTACTATTGGAATTAAAATTTTATTTTTGACAATCAGTGGGCGTGCTTCCATAGGACATCTTCTTTCTATTCGTCTGCTGGAGGTAATCCCCACCTCCAACTGCCAAAAACCAAACATCCGCCGGAAATCAGTTCCGGACTTGCCAGGTCCTTCCGACAGTCAAGAATACTTTCAATATTCTCATTCACGAGAAAGAACCAAAAGACAAGGTAAAAGCAAACTCTAGACAAATTTTTTAGAACTTAAAATATATTTATGTAAAAATTTATCATGGTTAAAGAACAGGGCTTTATCCTGGCGGGAAATTTTTGCCAATAATAACTCACCACATATCATCCTATTTAGTCCAATAATAAAAGATGGCACTGATCAATCAATGAGATGATTCATAGCATCCAAGAGTACATCGTAAATAGTTTGAGAATAAAGAATTCCTGCGCCAGGGTAGAGTAACAAAAGAACAACGAAAATATACACCTATGTTTGAAAATGGGTAGAGGAAGGTCAAAATAGTAATAACAAATTGGAGGCCAAAATACTAATACTCTTTTCGATGATGCCTTGTTTAGATTACTGACCTTTTACGATTGTAAGATTTACGAGTAAAACTAACTTGCGTTCAGACTACCGAACTTCTTTATCGTGCTTGTTCTACCATTGTCTGTAAAGAAACAGGAAGAAGTTTCCGTAGAGTAACGAATCTTCTTGTTACACGGGAAAGGATTAAATTATAAAAAATGAACACAAATGAATTGATTGTTGCATCATATTTTGTAGATTAGTTCTGCCATCATTCTTTTATATTTTAAATGTGATACGCACCACTAGGATACTATATATTTCGATAAAGAAAGAAATAAACCCACGAAGTGAGCCCCGCCTAATGACTAACTTGCGTTTAGACACCCGTTTCTGATTAACGTTACAAGATAACCGTCGTAAGTTGATGCTCGTTAAATTTGAAACCCACGTTAACGGTAACTACAGTTTATATTACTAAAATGATCTTGGTTAATGTTAACCATGGTAAGATGTTAGTAATGCAAACAAGGCATTACACAATCACGACAGAACTGAATGGAATATAATGAGCTATGGAACGGAATAGAATACCGTTACAAATTCTACTTGAATATATCTGCAATAATATAGTGAACGGGTTTCATACGAAGTAGAGGAGTAACTGGAACATGTGGACAAGATTTTGTCGCACTATATGTGGAAGGCGAACTCAAAGACAGTGACGCCGCTGACGACGAACTCAACGAAGGAGCAGAAAAGCCAAAGGAGCAGAAATGGAACGCTGTCGAATTCTGGAATGACGTAAAAAAAAAAGGTGCACACATATCATTGTCCACAGTACAAAAACGATATCGGTATGGTGATAATGAAAAGCACTTGTACAGATGGGAACAAGAGATAGGAGCAGTTGTAATCGAGTATAGAAATTGCGAAGAAAATACAATGAAATTTTACAGAACATTGAATGCGCAAGGGCACAGTACATTGCTGTGATAAATATGATATAATCCGGCTAACCAAAAGTGCTGCCAGCGAGTACAGCGTCGGATAGCTAGTCTTAAAGTTTGTACAGTACAAGCTAACAAGCTATCTTACAGGTGTTGTAAATAAACCCAGTGGTTAACCAGATTAAATGAATCCTGGTTTTTACTATGACGTCATGTGGTGAAACATTTGTATATTCTTGTTGTTGGCAGTCTCTATGTTAAAAGAATGTATTAAATGATGTCACTGTCTTTCAGCAGCTGAGGTTGTTGACATAGTTGCTATTCTGAAGAAATGATCGTTATACGTAAATACTTATGAAGTTTACGTTCACAACATATCATGACCAAAGCTCATCTTTATAAAATTAATTTAGCAGATTCACCAACATGTGACTGTATAAATGACAATTCTTTAGCAGATGCCAATCATTTATTTTTTGAATGTAAAAAATATAAAAATCATCGTAAAAACTTACTAAACGCTCAAAAAAGAACAAACATTCCTTTCCCATATTCTATCCACTCTTTATTAGCATGCCCAAAAAGTTAAATAGGATACATTCTGTTAAGTTTTCTTAGAAAAAACAATAATCTTTTGTAATTACTTTAATTTTAATTATTTTTATAACATCTGTCTTCTCAAAGTTAAATAAATTCTCCAATATTTCATTCATACTATCATAACATAATTTATTATTCTTTTCAAAGTTTTTTTTTTTTTTTTTTTTTTTTTGGTCTTCCAGCAGACTTTATTGAATACACTAATTTTCTTTTAAAATCATACAGAAGTTAGAAAATAACATTAGTCTATCATTCTACTACAGAAGAGAAAACTCCGTCATAGTATTTTGTCATTAATCATAATGGTTTAAATGATTAAATATATATCAATTTACCAATGAAGGAATATGAAATATAAAAAGTTAAAAGGAAGAGAAAAATATACGCATATATTCAAACAATCAGTAACTTAAAAATTCATCAATTTCAAGTTTACAATATTATCAACACCTGATGAAGAGTCTACAGTTTTAGTGAAAGTACGTGAAATATAAGTGTTTTTTAGTGCGCATATCCAAAAAGTGAATCAATATTCTCAATTTTCTGAATGTTGCTACAAGATTGGATACTATTAGTATTTCATGAAAAACACTAATAAGACAACAAATTCTATTAATAGACTCATTTATTTGGGCTATAAAATACTTTTCCACATGAGAGATAAAATGGGTAAAGAAGATTACCTTCTATAGTGGTCTAAACACCCTAAAGAAGAAAGGAAAGGAAAGGAAAAGGACTTATGAAGTTAATCTGCTGAACTAAATGATACAAAATAGAAATAGTTCAACAACCTCGTATTGGGAAACCGACAGTACACTGGAATATTCAAGTACGTATGTTTTTCTGTGTCTTTATCTTTCTTAAAGAAGTTGATGCCATAAGCGTTCAAAGTCGAAAAGAATGTACAAGGATAATATGTTAATTCTCACAAATGTAATGTGTCAATGCTTCTTGTAGGAAAAAATATACCATTTGATGGTTACGTTAAAAACCGTATTGATTATTTCTCACTCTATATTGTGTAGTAGTTACTTATGACAAAAGTCGGTAATAGTATACTATACACTACCTTTGTCTGTTAACGTCATCAAATCTAATCCACCGTTAGTTTACTACAATTATGCCACAGTCCAAAGCGTCTTTGAATGCAATGGTTTTGTATAACTTCGAGAGATTTGACCCGGATAATATGAATATCACGGTGTACATCGAACAATTTAATACCCATTGTGACATGTGGGAGATAGATTCCGCAAAGAGGGTCATGTTGTTTATATCATGCATTGGCTATGATCTATATAGCCTGCTAAGGGACTTGTTAGCGCCTGAAGCTGTAAAATATTGAACTTTGGATACTCTCACAAGCAAGTTAATCCATCATTTTGAATCTAATACAATTATTAACAGTAGAACGTTATAGATTTCATTCAATTAGATAAGCTGAGTATCAATCTTCTAGAAATTTCATAGTAGCACTCAGAAAACAGGCAGTCAAATGTGACTATGGCAAAACAGTAGATGATATAATAAAGGATCAAATAGTTATTGGTGTTCATGATGAAAGTACTCGAAAGCGCTTATTAGCAAATCCTAAGCTAACCTTAGACCAAGCCATAAATGTAGAATACTTGAAATTGAGGAACAAGTTGAAAGAGATGTTAATATATTCCATCCGAAACCAAGGTACTTAGCTGATTGTTTTCAGGTCCGCAATCCAGCACTTAGTCATCCAAATAAGCAAATGACAAGTTATCAGAACAGGTCAGGTAAAGTTGGTAAATGTAGTAATTGTGGTCTAAGACATCTAGAAGGTAGACGATGTCCAGCAAGGTCATCGATTTGCAAATATTGTGCCAAAATTAGGCATTGGCAAGCTGTCTACCGTGCCAGAAAAGGGATAACAACCAAAATCCTTCAAGATGCGCAGATCAGGTCTTGAAGAACCACACGTTACATCAGTTTTCTTAGGCGATTGCTTGACCATAGAAAACGTAGATTCAGATAATGAGCCAATATTACTGTATATGACAATAAATGATAGCTTAGAACAATGTGCAGTTTATTCAGGGATGTTTGGTAATCTTATTTCGCTATCAAAAGTAGCAGAATTGAATTTAATTCAATTTTTTAAGCCTAAAGTGAGTAAGATCTCACTTATCAACGCTGCTAATTTAGATGTGATGGGCAATATTGAGATAAACGATTCCGTACATATCTCTGGGTAGAAATGGTATAAATTTGCTATTTCCGAGCTGGGCTAATACTTTTACAGTTCAGTACCAAGAGGCTTGCACTGAAACAGTTCCGGTTCAAACTCAATCACGAAATAAATCTATACATACAATTCCACAAAGTCAAGGAACTAGTTTTAATTCTGAGTTAATGCATGCGACAGAAAGTCGTATGCTAGCTTTAAAGGCTGGTATTAAGGAATTATTGCTATTTGTAACTTCACAAACAAAATATCTGGATCGAATCTCTACTAAACAAGAAAATATGGCTTTAATGGTAGAAGCGTTATATAATCACTGTGTCAAGGTGTCTCTGTGATTTCATTGGATGTGAATAATTTAAACGATCCAGTTCCTGATGTTACAATAATAGCTGATGTTTTAAGTAAACCTCAAAGAATTCCTACCGCAAAGAAAGCCAGGGCTAAACGTAAAACTCAGGAGCATGCTTTAGAAGCAGCTGCTCATAAGCAGAATTACAGTTACGTAGTTGGATTAATGAGCAGGGCTGTGAAGATAAACAAATCAGTCGAAATTATGAGTCTTAAAGGAATAAGTTACAGGAATTAGTGAATGCCAATAAGAATCCGGAAGCTTGAGCTTTATTGGAATGTTTATGACTACCATTCTTCATATGCTTGCTTTTCTATGACTACTGGCTATGATTATGGTTCAAAAGCAATATTGGTTTTAATAAATGATAATTAGCGAATAAACATGGTACATTTAACTTACTTATGATACTCGTAATAAGAAGTTAATATTTTTTTATGGAATCTTGTTACTTTCTTCATAAATGAACATATTCGATCTTGGTGAAGCTTTAGAATACAATTTGACATCGAGTTATGTTTGAACTAAATGAATCTTAGTTTTTATGTTATTAGGAACTAGATGTGTTTTCTTATGCAATTCAGTGTTATAGGTCGTGCTAATTATCAGTCCATGAAATGTCTTATAATTTATCGGTGGATCATCAAGTGTCTCTCAGTTAATCATGGAGTACGTTTTTATACAGTTATATTACAATTGTCTCAATGCATCCTAGGTAAACTAATGAGATGGAAGTTCTTTCATGGTGTCACATCGGAGTTATGTGGTGGATACACTTTACCTTGAAGTTCAGTTATGGTCCTCGTTTCTAAGAAGGAATGGGTGGATTGTTGTAATACACTCAGTGGTTAACCAGATTAAATGAATCCTGGTTTTTACTATGACGTCATGTGGTGAAAACATTTGTATATTCTTGTTGTTTGTAGTCTTTATATTAAAACAATGCATTAAATGATGTCATTGTCTTTCAGCAGCTGAGGAAGTCGAAAAGAATCTACGAGCATATGCTAATTCTCACAAATGTAATGTGTCAATGTTTCTTGTAGGAACAAATACAATTTGATTGTTACGTTGAAAACTGCACTAATTATTTCTCACTCTATATTGTGTAGTAGTTATTTATGACAAAAGTCGGTAATAGTGTACTATACACTACCTTTGTCTGTTAACGCAATCAAATCTAATCCACCGTTAGTTTACTACAACAGGAAGATCAACGTCATTGTGATGAAGAAGGATAGTGTACATCAAGAGGACAAAGCGTCACGTGTGGAACATTTAAGCATTGACTTCCATCACAAGAGGACCACTCTACAAATTCCGGATTCGCGCATAATTAATTATGACCATTTGGCGATCCAGTACCAAATGCACTTGTTGTCGTTCATGTACACAACGAAAGGTAAATTAATGACTATTGCACTCGCAGATACCATTGATGCCACCAATCATTTATATACCTGTATGTCAATTGTTACGCGCAATGGCAATTCTCAATACCCTACATATATCTTCAAGAGATTACAGGAACAGCTTTCGGTCCAAGAATTCAAGACACCGTGTATAAAGCACCATTATGTCGACTGTTCGAGATCAGTCCAGTCATAAATGCAGAAAAATTCATTGACAAAGACGCTGGAATATTCCGAACATCGAATTCGAAACATACTTGTATCTCGTTATCGGAGGATTCTTGGAATGCGTGCAATAACTACATAGTGAAGTCAAAAGTGCGGTCTTCTCTAACAATAAGGAAAGAAACCACAGGACACATATAGTCGCTTAATTTGAAGGGGTCTAATTCGTTAAAGTCATTGATAAGGTGCATAACACATGCAGCACAGGTACATTCTATGAATATGCTACGAACAACCCCCTGAGAATATTGGAATATCCGAAGAATATTCTCAGATATTCTTAGTACATGCGTATAATATTCTATTAATATCTGAATGTCCGGGGTGAGCGCATATCCCAAGGATATTCCAAGTATATTCTACGAATATATAGAGGACAATTTTTCTTTGGGGATATTCTCAGAATATTCCACGAATCTTCCTGAAACTTCAATCTAGAATATTCGTTTAATATTTTAAAAAGTATATCCGAGGAATATCCTTAATTGATCCCAAATATTCTGGGACATTGTACGCATATTGTGTGTGTGTGTGCTATGTGGGAAGAGACAATGCACTGCAATTACACATCGATTACCACTGTTCGAATTTCTTGTTCCCACCGTACAAGTACTTTTCACTATCAACATACCGATACCGTTTTTTGTACTGTAGACAACGACATATATGCACCTTTCTTTACGTCATGCTAGAACTGGACTATGTTCAATTTGTTTTCCAATAAAATTCTTTTCTCCTCCTTTGGCTGTTATGCTGGTGGTGGGTAACCGCCATCGTTGCGTTCGTCGTCAGCGGCGTCACTGCCTTCGAGGTTACCTTCCACATATATGGCGACAGAATCTGGTCACAGGTTCCAGTTACTCCTCGACTTTGTATGAAACCCGTTCACAATATTATTGCAGATATATTCAAGTCGAATTTAAATAATCGAACATGCCTGTTTCTATTCTTCAACTGTTGTCCTGCCACGTGCACTAATTTGTTAACCAACAGCTTCTAGTTGGCCTCTAATACACACTAACACATGATAGAGATTTGTTGGCGACATGTTCATATTGTATTTGACCGTCCGTTTAACTTGTGCATTACATTCTGCATTACCTCATTTCTTCTCTGGCTCATAAATTGTAGAAGACGCTTTAATAGCAGCTGGAATATACATCCATGTTAATACACTGTTGCCCCTATACGTGTACCAAGTTTCATGCAAATCGGGCTCTGACACTTCGTACAGTCTCAGTGTTAGTATGATTGGTTTGATTTAGTAACCCCCTATTGGAAAATGGGACTGCATGCCTTTACTCCTCACCCCTCTCCCTTCTTATATGTGGATATAGGTTGTCTGTTGAAATCCGTGCGATATTTTATTCCCCCCCTCCGGCTAAAAAGTTTAATTCGCACGCTGGCAGATCATCAAAACGTTTGGGGAGCTTGCCGAACTGCTTCCAAGTTTTTGATAAAATATTCATACTTCACCTGCACCGCTTAGGGAAGGCGTACAAATTGAACAATTGGTACCCCACACACTGTCGGAAGATAACAATGACCAGCAAGTGAAATCCTGTTTGTCGTTGCTTTCTCGGCACCGCAACACACACATATTCGTTCGAGTGCTCAACACCAGAGTTCAAACGGGTCATCGGTTCTATCGGTCATTTGGGTTAAGTTTTAGATCGGGCACAGAGTCCATGTTTGGGACCCGGTCTCACCCGGAGGGCAAAGAACATTTAATGTTTTCCCCCGTTTGAACAGTGCTTCTTTCAGAGATGTTACCACCAGAGCACGAAAAATATGACGCCGAAAATTCACAGTTAATTATAGTTTTCCCAGACTGGGTAAATCGGGTCATTAGTCAAATTTCGGACCGGGTCACCCATGCCCGAGTCACCAAAAGTGACCAAGTTTCAGCTCTGTTCATCAGTGACAAAAGTGGGTCCTATGTGAGTCTCCGAAG
>JAGDQP010007260.1:50146-68223 GCA_022664845.1 Lepisma saccharinum
GGGTAGCGCGCGAGGCGATAGGGAGATCCAATATGGCCGCCAAAACATACTAGTACTATTTCTATTAGCATGCATATTTAGGTACTATTGTATGTAAAGCAAACCATTTGGTGTCAAATTGTAGGGTTTCGTTAACTAAATAGTTGTCAAATAATCGTAGTTACCTGAGGGGAATCCAACATGGCTACCAAAAACAAGTTATTTTTAGCATAGAACCAACTACAGCTTTCGATCTATTGCACCTATAGTTATGATTTTGGTGTCAAATTATAGGTGTTAATAGCAGAAATCAAACAATAGCCACCGTCGTAGGCCACCAGGAACAAATCCAATATGGCTGCAGAAACAAGCAATCACAGATTCGTAACTATTACACCTTCAAATATGATTTTGGTGTCAAATCTTCGATTTTCGGCCAAAATAATCAAGTAATCGACTTGCGTCCTGGAAAGGGAAAAATCCAATATTGCTCCCAAAACAAATCATTTCTAGCATAGCAGCATCCATATCTTCAGAAGTATAAGACGACCAAATACGAATAGACGTGGCAAGTTTCGGAACAACCGATGAACCATGCCAAAACCTGCTCACACACAAGCAAGTTTCAGAGTTTTGAAAGAGTATATTTTATGGTATACTTTCCCGATTACACCTTTGATAACACTATCTCCTTGGCAAGACTTCTGCTGTAGCGTGTAAACAACCACTAGCGACCTCACCCTTGCGGCTATTCTTACTCTGGTCGGCTTATACATTAAACCTATGTAGTGTCAAATTTTAGTTTCATAGCAGGTATGATCGAGTCGTGGGAGGAATGAATCCAGCATGGCTGTCGAAACATCTCTAACATAAAAGCAACTAAATTCGGAACTATTACACCTACAACTATGATTTCAGTGTCAAATTTTAAGATTTATAACCAAAAAGATCCACAAGTGATGGTGACAAAGGAAAGGATCGAATGTGGTTGCCGAAGCAAATTATTTTTAGCCACTTCACTGGTCCTACAAAAATCTTACTGGCCCTTCCTCAGATCAGTAAATAATCATAATCAGCGTAATTTTTTAGCAACTTTTTTTTTAATTATTATTCATTTAGGCTACAGTTCTACGTAAGTAAGAATAATTATAGATCAAAGCAAACAACATCAGGCTTAAGAAAGGAAATGCCTGAGGTCTTAATTCTCTTTCTTTTTATTACATTAAATTTCTTCGGAATAATCTGCTGAGTCTGAGGCCGTTGGGAGAAACAAAGGCCGCGGTGGCTAACGATTAGAGCGCTCACTTCTGGCGCTTGGGGTAGTCTGTTCAAACCTTGCTCGTACCATGTGAACTTTCTGGTGAACAAACAGTGTGTGTGGGTTTTCTCGGAGTTATTTCTCCAGTTTCCTCCAACTTGATTCCACCAATTCCATCCGGCCTGAGCCAAAGTTACCTAAAGGCCTTAAAAATTAAATTCGTATTCAAATTTCTACTTTCATTAGTAAAATGAATGTTTATTATTAACAGATTTCGCCATCAAATGAAAGACTGTTAGCTCTGTGTTCAATGGTACTCCTCCAGACCTATACACATTAACACTCCAGTCGATCAGAAAAGATTGTACCCCGGGTTTACTTTGGGCAAATATATATTTTAGATTTAAATCATTGTATTCCCACATAGATTCAGAATTACCAACACAAAAATGGTTAAGATTTTTGTTAACGATATAACAAAAAAGTTACAGTAAAAAATATTTGTGCTTGCATTAACCCCCGTTGACGGTTAACGAGTTACTTAAGGATAATGTAAAGCAACTATCTCCGTATAAGTAATGCATTTTTATCGTTGCACCAAATTTTAATGCTGCTTTTACAAATTCAAACTTTCAGCAAAGAAAGTTCATAACTAATTCAACAGTTCTATCCGTGCAGAAATTTTCCTCCTTGTTTATTGTTGAAATCTTTTCATTATTATAGATTTCTAAATCTACGCTATAATAACGAAGATCTTTCAACAGTGAACAAGAAAATAAAAACGATACGGATAGAACTATTGAATTGGTTATGAACTTTCTTTCCTCAAAGTTTGAACTCTCTAGGCTTGAATTTATAGCAGCAGCATTGAAATTTGGTGCAACGATAAAAATACATTAGACATATACGGAGGCAGTGCTGCTATCTTTTGGACCTTTGCTGCGACATCATTCGAACTGGCAGTGTGTCGGATGCGAGATGTTGCTGGATTACTGATGGTAATATTAGAATACACTTAATCCAACAACACCGAGCGGGAGTAGCTCAGTTCGTAGAGCACTGGATTAGCAATTTGGTAGTCTTTGGAACGGTCCCAGCGATCATCTATGTAACACCAAGCCAATGCCGGGAAAGTACCTACAAAATAGGACCTTCCAACATCCTTTCCCCGATCTTACCCTGACCTAATCCTCAAGGAGTTATTTTTCTTTAATTAATCAACAGCTAACCACTTCATCTTACTTTTAAAATACCCTAGAAACAAGGAAAAATTTAATGAACAGATCTAATGAACCATACAATTCGTAAGACATCACAACGATTCACTTACCACGGCTACTTCCACAGTGGAAAAAGCTGGAATTTGCAGCTAAGGGAATTTAAATGTCTTGGGAAAGGGTGTCAGGATTACAATCTATTTCACAATGATATAGCAGAACTGATGGTAAGTTCCACACGTGGTTAGTATCGCGATACAAAACTGTTCTTAGCAAATACTAGACTACTTTGAGAGGGGGGGGGTATCTGTATTGAAGTACTGGATACTTTTTTTTAGTGGTATCTGAATAAGCAGTACTTTGTACGATACTTTATTCCTGTAAGTCCAGTAGTTGAGAGGAGGGTGTGCTGGCAACAAAAAAAGAAGTCACATCAAGACTGACGTCTTTTGCACCACAATATATTTTAAATTTGCTTTCGTAAAGGAAATCATGTCACAAAGATACTTTTTATTTATCTATCATACTTTTAGGCAGTATCTTTTCCTCTTCCATGTTCACGCAGTTCATTTGAGATGTTGAAGTCAGTAGAATATTAATTTTAATTTAAGACAACTTTGGCTCAGGCCAAATTAACGATGGAAAGTATTGGAAGAACTCAGAAACCCGCGCAGTGTTTGTCCCTGTATTAAGTGTTAACTCCTCTAACCAGTGGTGTAATGGAGGATATACGCGGGTAAGGTTTTAGGCATCACCGTACAACCACCTAAAATTTATGAAATCTGTAGATATATGGTACAGTAAGGGAGAGGTTTCGTTACGAGCGAAGCGTATGCCCACCTAAAATTTTAGTACTACGCCCGTCTACACCTCTGTTTATGATGGCAAGCCTCCACTTTTAAACTTGAAAAGGTGTCTAGCACATTAGTTTTATAGCAGTTCAACACAGAAGTGTACTAACGTATGAACAGACCTATTTCCATTACACCTGGCTTATTTCTCCACTGACTCGTCCAGAATTTATAACCATTTGCACCTTTTTTTTAGTGTCAATATAAGAATTAACACTAGGTGCATCATCAATAAGATTAAGTCAAACAAAAAAGATAGCAACCATGTATAAAATCTTTCCTTCGAAGTCTATAATCAAGCGGAAATGTCTCACGTAAGTTTGCTTAGCATTCGGGAGGTCCTGGGTTTAATGCCACCGGTAATTCTGAATGGTTTGCAACACCACGCACTTGACTGAATGGTAACTTCAACTTACGCCCTGGCAGACTCCTTTCCCATACCCTCGATTTACCGGAGACAATGGACAATGTCAAGGCCAAAAATGAAAAATTCTCTGAAGCCCTAAAAGCTAAGTTATTTCATCAGGTGCAGACTAACATTACTAACCTTGGCCATAATGTGTGCTGCAATCTGAAATAAGTGAACATTGCTCAACCTCTACCAGTACTATGACTCAGATTTACGTATCTCAAATTGGGACATTCTGCGTCAACGAGGGAGCGAAAAAACAAAATTTAACCCTTTGGGTCAATCATAAAATCATGTGGGCGGAACATCTCGATGCTAGTGCCCTAAATATATACAAACCATTGTAATCAAACAATTGCTGAAGGACCTATTACTTCACATACAAGCACGAATGTTAAGGTGTATATCGCCGCCGCGATCATGGTACGCTTACTTCATTGAAATTAATGGATTCACTATTTTTTTAAATCTACACCCCAATCCTGTGCAATCAAAATCTACGGAACTAGACAAAATAACCATACATAAAAAGATTTTATTTATATCCACGGAGAGAAAAAGGCAATGAAGGTGAATATACCCCGTGAAAAGCATACCACCAGCGTTCAGCAATGGGAAGGTTCTAGCTCTGGCTTATTTTTCTTCCTCAGTTGCTTGTCAGTTATCTTATTCTGAAGTTCGCCCTAAGAACTAGAAAATCATAGACTATATAACCCTCATTGTTAGCGCATACATCCAGTACAAATCTTACCATCAACCTGTATTACCTCATAGGACATGTTTTAACCTCGCGCAGTTTTAACCTGTCAGTTTGACGCGCAATTTTCCTCAGAAAAGAACGCCGAAGAAATTTTTTTCAGTGTGAAATTGAGTGGTGGAAATTAATTGACGTACGAAAAATGAAAATATTGGTGCGGTCGACATCTCATTAAAAATCCTTGAACAAGCTTTGTAAACGTACCAGATTTGAAAAGTACTATGTAAAAATTAAGTTATCCTGTGTGCAGAAGTTAAAAGCTCACCGAAATATTACTATAATATTCCTGTAATGGGAGGCTGATTGCTGATCGTGCTCTTTCTCCCGTTGAGAAAAATCACAAAATACGTATTATTAGTGAACAGGAAGTAAGTTGCTACTGCTCCCAACGTAGGGGAGCTGTGAAATTTTACTAAAAAGCAGGTGTCCAATGCCACTATATTCAACGGACTACAAAAGACTGCTTTAAACATTTGCAGTCTATCCAGTTTAACTGTTAAGTTATATTATAAACAGTCCCCTAAGTGCTCGCTACTTTGTAATTAGGAGTTCTATTCCCAATGTGGACCACGTTCAACTGTACATCTTCATCCGATGAAATAGTAAACCACTATCGGTTCATCGCACCGATTGTGACTGTCCCTTGTAATTGGGACCTTTCAGATTAGATAAATGTTAACATCTCTTGCACAAGACCATTAAGATTTGTACTGTAGTCTGATACTTCATTCACGATAATTCTGCAATAGAATTTAGTACAAGGCTACACTAATTTGTGTGTATAGATCAACTCGATTCTTGTCACGAAAAAAAGTTATTCGGCAACACAGCACTCAATGTTAACTTATATTTACGGGCCAGAAACTCACTTCATACCAAAGTGCAAGTGAAGCTCAGGTCATAGGTGCCTATGGTACCCATAAATATAAATAAATACTATGTTCCCACAATACCTTTTCCCGTAGCTGACACTGTACAAGATCATACATTTTTCACAACATGCAAAAATCCACAGCAAGAAAATTAGCCTTGTACTAACGTGAGCGCGATTTTTCTCTAGAGAAACTTTTTTACAGGTGGAACACATTGAAACGATAAATACTAGTGCAAGTTAAATCAAAGTTAACAAGCAAATTACATGTAATCTGTCAGTACCAGCAATAGGTAGAGTGAAGCTAGGACTTATTTCAAGTACCTTGCACTTCATACAGTAAGATAAAGCACGTTATCCATTAATATAAACTAATTACGTTGTCTACTGTATGAAGGCTTGGAACATTCACAGCGTTGCTGGTTGTATTATAAAGAAATGAAATACTGAAATCAGTTACAAATACAATTTATTTTTCTAGTGATCATTCCTAGTGAATCATTTATTCACAAGTCTGAAAAATAAAATATCAGCAAACATGAAAAATTAACATACATTATCTTAAGTACTCTTTTACCCAAAAAGGAGGTAATATGTTGAACTTCAAAATACATTTGTTCAAGATTATCATACGCACATTTAAAACATGTATAATAAAAATATATGTGAAGAATTTTGCATGGAACTATCTAGGTATTAGGCTGAGTATATTTCTTTGGGTAAACACATCTCCAAATAAACAAACCTATTTACGTAACTTTTATATTTCAAACACACAACCCTGATGTAAGGTTAGATCTGGATTTATATATATAATATATATGTTAGGGGGAAATACTTTTTTTTTTATACTGAGCACAACTTTGGGGAGAAAATTGATTCATTATATATAATCTTGAAGACAATCATTCCTTATACCGAACTGACAAAAAACGATCGAGGGATTCCCTCCTTCCTTCACCCCTAGCAAACCCTTCAGCAGTTGACCCTCATTATGGGACGGGGATATATATTAAATGAAAACCGGCCTAATTATATTCAAAACATGTTTAATTTATTGATTTTTTTTTTTTATTTATTAGTGCACAAAATCTACGCTTACCCAACTGTTAAAATAGCAACTTTGTTTACAGGAAAAATTTGTAACATCAACCAAAATACATGAACAGTATTAAATTGGAAAAAGACAGCAAAACCAAGGAAAGATCGGAACCAGATCTCTCTTCAAAGGACTGGAAAAAAAAAATAATACGATAGATCTTCCAATTCCGTCGAGATTTCAGACGAATAGTTCCAACGAATTCTTGAATTACCCGACAGAACGGAGGTCTTTTGTTCTACTTTAATTAATACGATCTAATTCTCCCCAAGACAATCTACACATGTTTTAATTGGGGGGTAAACACCTCTATGCACTACTCATTAACACCGATCAGATAGTAATAAAAAAAAAATCATGAGGATTCGAAAACAAAAAAAGGCCCAACATCCAGATCTTCAATTTGCTGAGTTGGAATGCTGGAGGAAGCATGCGTTGAGCAAACTTGGTACAATAAAAAGCTTTGTATTTGTTAAAAAAATATCCGAGGATAACCAGGAATGTTCAGGGGTACAAAGGAGGAGAAAACCAACCCCTCTTTTATGAAAACGGGCCATCAGATCAGAAACATGACTACAATATAGGGAGATAATCAGGTCTGGGATGGCAAACACACATATTTGGAAAAATAAATATATACATTCACACATACACACTATTTAACTGCACTGCAAATTTGTAATAATATAATATATATATATATTTATATATTTCTTATGCACATTCACAACAGCAATCATACGAACATGCACGCTATGTCTATCATACAAGAACACTTGAAAAACACTGATGTGACCTTGGATATTTTACTTTGTCTGAAAAATAAACAAATTATCAAATTCTAAACAACTAATACATTTTGACCTAAGCACATCCGAGTCACAATCCCAAAACTGACTTCTCCCCAATAATTATGTATCAAAACACAGTACTGTTCCCTACTGCCTGTGTTGTTGTATATAACACTTTTCATTCGAGCTAAGAAACAGATTTTTTTTTTTATTTTTAATTATTACTCTGCACAACAATGCACCTCAAAACACGAAGCCATGGCTTTCGATAGAACTAAGAAATCCATGAAATACCATGGTCGTCACACTACTGGTGCAAGGAAAATTTTTTCAACAAGTGAACAACGTTTTATTAATAATAAAAACTTTTACGTAATTTATGTAAAAAGTCACTAATTTAGAATATTTGAAAGTCCATGAAGATACAATTATCCGTATACATCTTGTCATTTTTTTTTTTTTTACACACGCTCTCTTGTCTACGAATTTTCCTTGCTTCATATGTTGAAACCATTAACGAATACTAGCAAAACTGTAGACTTACTCCAACTCCATACTTATTTTTTTCAAAACTGGGATAGTACAAAGAATATACAGCTATATAAATTATAACCATTATTAATATTCCATAATATTACGGTACTTTAATGGCCATTTAAGCAGAAAATGGACCCATCTTTGCTGTTGGCTATTTAATAAATGACTTAAGTTTGGTCATGGCTATGTGTGGCCTTTTTTTCTCTTTTTTAAAATTCTATATTATTAATATATACTGTAAATGCATATACTCCCTACGCCAGGAACATAAAATCACAGATCCCTCTTCCTCTAGGTCACAATGGCAATTTTTAAACACATAATCAGTCTTTCAAATCACAGTAAAGCTTTGATATGGTACACACAAAGTGCGTGTGTGCTACTGCAAATATAGACTAAGAAAAAAAAAAAATAACTTAAGCTAAAAATAAAAAGAGCCAGCAGTGTGATCATACTGTTTGACTACACCCATTGACCATCATGACGTTAAGTTTTAATTCATTCATTTATTTATTAGCAAAAATAATGACTATTTTGCAAGTTAAATCCTATCAAACCTCTTCTTTGGAAAACTAACGATTTTCCCCCATTTTTTTTGTACTTTGAAAAATTCAATAAATCCACACACCTTTAATGATCTGATTTCCTGTTATTTTTTGGCAGATAAAACGGGATTGAGATCAGCAAGATGACCTATAGATCTGGTTAGACCTGAGAAAGTCTGCAAAAACACTAATGAAAAAAATAGTATTCTTTTTTTTTTTCACAACAAGAAGCAAAAATATAACAGAAAAGGCAATAGTTAAATCTCTCTTTTTTGTACATTCATAAATATATCTATATATCTTTTTTTCTTAAATTTTAATTGGCCAACAGCAAAAAAGGCCTTTTCCTGACCCCTGTTATAAGGCAGCAATACAATACAGAACTCTTTTAAAAACATTTTTTTGGGTTTTTCTTCGTTTTTTTTTTATTATTATATATTTTTTGTGATTATCATGCTAGAATCTGATTGTCAAAGGACAAATATGCAAGAGGGCAGGTTCTAGCACAAGAATTAACGAACATTTTCTACACTAGATATATTTTATATGCTGAGCAGTTTCTTTGTTTACTTTATACCATTATGAGAAGACCATACTGCTGTCATTTTCCATATTTTTTTTATTTATTTTTTAAAAAAAGGAATAATTTATTTAGTTATTGCTTTTAAGATTTTCAAGGCAAATTGGTGGTAAGATTTTTCTCTTTTTTTAATATATACTTTTGTGTCTGAACTGTTGAAAAATCAAACTGGCACCACAAACCTTCACACACTTTCTATGCCAGCAGTATGATCCTCGCTGTAAGAGTAAAGAGTTAACAAATTCAGATAAACGATTCCTTGAGGAAACTATTTTTTATTTTTATTTGTGTTTGGATAACAAGTAACCTCAAGTTAGGCCTGAACCTGCACGTAAGAAATATTATGATTAACAATGCTAAATATGACACCTTCAGTCGAAAAAAAAAAAAGCTAATTGCATACAAGTTCTATATTTTTGCAAACCAAGTTTAATCTTAGACCACATTTTTTTTTTTTTTTTATGTTTTTTTACTGAATGATGGCTTTATTATTTGACTTGCTCACAGTACAACAGTGAAAACGTCACAGAAGGAAGTCCATTGCAGTAACTAACAATCTTTTTTTAAAAATTTTATTAATACTCTCGAAACTAGATCCCAGGAAATTCTGTGACGCTACTGCTTGTTAGGTCGACGCAAGTGCAAACACCATTTTCTTTAGGTCTCGGATTTAACCTGGTAGGAAAAAAATTGTTGCTCTTTCGAATACAAAAATTTGACCGCACTATTTATTTTTTTTCGATTTTTTTCTTGAATTATTTGCATATGGAGTTGAAAGCGGACAACTGTCCTTATTGCGCCTATTTTTTTTGTTTGCGCTTAATTAATGGGGGGATAAGTAAATATCGGGGAGGGGGGGAGTCTTCCATATAGAATTACACTAAACATTGCATTCACATATAATATATATTTATATATTATTCTTTCTTACTAAAACATCAAGAAAAAGAAGTTAAAAGTCTCCAATATATAACTTACACATTCAAATCAAAAGTTTTAACAGTCATGCATACGCTTATGTAACAGAAGGAAAAATGCAGACTGGAGACATATTCGAGTCTCCGGAAGACCACATTATTTACGAAAAAACTCAAAGAGGGTAAACATTTAAGATGCCTTGCCACAGCGGCAAATAAAAAATAACCTTTACTCTGGCCTTTTCACAATTTGAGCACTATTTTTCACATCTACATATACAGAATTGTAATAAAATAGAAAATACTATACTTGCTACGACTACTATAAATTTATTTATTACATTGTGCAAACTCATTTTTAAAAAAAAAATTGCCACAGTATATCTGTAATACCTGTTGTCATAAGAGAAAAACATGCAAAAATGTATTTTTGCCATAGCTAAGCATTACTCTAACAAATTTACATATATATATTAAATAAAAATAAAACTTAAAAAAGAGCACATACAATTTTCTCTCTATATAAATGGTTACAATTATGCACAAAGAATACGTGTATCATTTGAACATTTACAAACAAATACTGAACTTGAGGCACAAGGCATCTCAGTCAGGCAGAGGAACAGGGTGGCAAAAGATTTTTTTTTTTTTTATCACACAGTACAAAATTACCCTCTGCCCCTCTTCAGGATGCAACTAAAGGGGGCCAAAGTTGCAGTCGCAAATATTGAGCATTAAAAACTTCTGTGTGAAGATTTCCAGTTCATTTATATAATACAAAGTCTAAATAATGCCGCACTATACAATGAAACAGTTACTGCATTGTGCAAGCAAGATAAATAATTTGTTAATACTCTAATAACTTATGGCTATATCACATCAGAACAGAACAAATAACAGACTCTCTAACAAGGGATATGTTTTAAAGATAATATCCATGCAATAACAAGGAATGATACCTTGAATAAGTTGACTAATTCTCTCCCTGCAATATTCAAGAAAAAATATGTTTGGTTACTCGCCCCTCGGATACGTCCCTTTTTTTTAAAAAAAAAAAAAATATTATTATTAATAATATTACATCCAAGTCTTAACCTTTTAAAACTTATACCATCGCTATTGACAGAGTTATCTTTTCCACTCGGATACGAATTCAACTTCTACAGCCAAATACCACATGAGCAGGAACTTTTTTTTTGGTTTTTCGTTTACTATGAATCCATCTGCGTCCCTACCCGACTTATATTTAATACTATAATAATATATTACTTTTTTTTTTTATACTTTAAATATATTCCTGTGGATTAAGCCAAGCCAAAACTCCGATGGCAGTTTTTAAAATCACAGCCCTTCTGCAGAATGAGAATATTGGGCCCGTCCTCTGTCCAACTGAGTGCTGTTATATAATATATAATATATATATATATATTTATTTATATAAGTATTAGCATATTATTATTAATGTATTTATTATCATTTAAATAATGAGAATTGACTTTATCAATTTAATTCAAAAACAAAGTAATCTCAGAGAGATTTCTTAGTCAATCTTTGTCTTTTTAGTATATTTTATCTACATAATACAAAAATCTAAATCTCATTAAAATATTTTAATACTCTGAAATGTGATATCTTATGTAACGGGATGACTTCCTAGATCTGTACGGGATTCTAGGTGGATTAATGAAGCATGCAAATATTTGAAACATGGGGACAACTTTCAGAATGTACCAGAAAAACATTCACACACAAACTAAACATTCAACAAAAGTTAACATAAAATAGATTAAAATAATTTACTCTTTCGTTGTATAAAATTTTTCAAAACAGCACTGGTATTGGTACATTCCTTAAAGTCTCCTAATGGTCTTTTCTTATTATCATTATTAAACGAAATTCTAGTCGTCATATACATATACAATAATAGTTTTTATTTTTGTGAATTTGAAAGAATTTGTCTCGCACGCTGCAGTTCCCAGTTCTAAATCATTCATTGTTACGGTGCCTTGTATGGGTGTAAAACTGTTATGGGAGGATGTGGCACTTATCTTGAACAGTCGGGTTACGAGAAAATACGGATGGCCTGCATTACAGTCTGATGGCAAACCGGACACTCCCGGTCGGACTGATCGCAGACACGATTCGCACATTCCATGCAGAAGAGGTTGTGGCCACATGGAACCAATGCTGCCACAATCTCCCTCTCCCCACAAACTAGACACTCACGCTTAGATCCCAGACTTCCTGTACTCCCCATACTTGCCAAAGACCCCACAGAATCTGTGGGAGACACTGAAGTTGGAGAAGATGCTGCGGTGCTTGCTGATGATAACGCCACAAGACCAGCAAGGGGATCCGACGATATCCGACGAGCTGGTGGATGTGGAGATGAAGATGAGGAGTCCAGCGGTGGTGAAAATCGGGCACCTGAACTAGTACCGATCACACTATTGCTTCGACGGGGGAATGTGATACTGCCCACGGAGACAGCAGCCGTCGAAGTCGAGGTCGTGGTTGTCGACGTGGTCCCCAAAGACCCCAAGGGTTTAAAATCTGACCAGATGCTGTTTGGTGCCACGGTATTTTCAAAGGAAGGTGACTCGCCAATACCTTCATCTCTATCCAAGCTGTTCCAAATAGTGCTGCCTAAGTTTACCAGATCTCCTATCCGAGTTGTCGATCCCTGAACGTTATTTACACAGTTACCGGTGTTTGTGCCGTTGTTGCTTGAAGTGGACGATGTAGAAGACGACGACGATGATGATGACGATGAAGAAAAAGCAGAGAATAACGCGTTATCCTGAGCTGCCGGGGCACGTGTAGGGATCACATTATTGCTATCCAGGTACGAGGCAAACTGTGTGTCCATAATACCAGTTTGAAAGCCATTGATACCATTACTAAGACTATTTGTGATGGAACCACTACCAAACCCATGAGAGCCCGTCGCACTATTTGGCAAACCATTAGCTAACCTGGATGCAAGCCCATTCAAGCCAGCATTGATGGAGTTGAGAGTATTTAAGTTGTTGATAGAATTCATGCCGTTTAGTCCAGTCTTGCACAAAGAAGTGAGGAGATCTCCCGGCATGGGAAACCCATCAACCATACCTCTCAGTTCAGGGTCATCATGGAACTCCAACAAACCTCCCGTTCTCATGGCTATGTGTGCTTCGATTTCTTTCTTCGCAGCTTCAACGTTTTCCGGCAATCCCGTAACTTCAAAAACAGGCTCCTTATCCCTTGAAGGTGTAACAATGTAAGTGTGCGTTTGGTGTTGGATCCGTTTGATGGTTGCACCCTTTGGACCCACAACAAGTCCAACGACTCGATACGGCACTCGCACTTGAATGGTAACATGCCCGGGAACATTGGCAGGTGGGCCTGGAGCGACAGCACCATTCAACGTGTTTTTTCGGGAGGCCCGTATCTGCGAGAAATGTTCTGCCGCTGATAAGATCTCACGCTTTGCCTTCGCCACATCCTCCTTCCGTCCCGTCACTACGAAAACTGGCTCCTCACCTCGAACAGGTGTCTTGATGTATGTGTTCGTCTTTGCCCTCAGTGCTTTGATTTTGCAACCTGTAAAGACATGAGAACATACTATTAACATCGTGATTAAAGAAAACATTCCTAAACACAATTTGCCAACAAAATACTGATAAATTATGTATGAACTTAAAAAATAATAAAACCTAGACTGCGAAAAGGTAATTAACATGTAAAACTTTATTTCTATATGGGCCACTTTAGTAACTTTGGACTTCGGCCCGTCACGATTTGCCTTTAGCTGGTAAGGGTTAAAATCCACACCCATGCCGGGACTCGAACCCGGGACCGTTGAGTCGATAGCCTACCGCCGCAGACCGCTCGACCACCAGGTAATTAACATGTGAACACTAAAAAAAAAAAAAAAAAAAAAAAAAAAAAAAACTCTAGCGCTTAATAGTTTATACATTAAGCGTTAGAGCACAGTAAAAAAAAAAAAATCATGGGCATAGCAATCACCCGAAACTCCAAAATCAGTAACTTGAGATCAGATTTCCGCAGTCCAGGTCATGAAAACATCATATGAAGTAATATCCAAATATACTGGGTAAAAATAATTGTCCAAATATACATCATCTGATTATGAAACTAGGCCCCCTTCGAAAATTTTCAGCAACTGGATATTTCTAATGCTACATGAGAAGTTTATTGACAGAAGTGGTTTTGGAACTGAAATTTGGCTATGGATTCGAATTTTAATTAAAAACTTTGGCAGATTGATGCACAGACGAAAAAGGAAAATTTATATCTTAATTAGCTGCTGTAAGAGTAGTGAATTTGTGATACTGATCTCACGTCCCAAAATAAGTTTACTCCACTGAATTGTTTCAACATTGCCTTTCTAAGAGCATTTCTGCACTGCAAGATCCGAGTGATATATTGGAGTTTTGTACTTCGCGAGTTGTTGTAATGGATCTGTGACGAAGGGAAAGTATCAAATAATAGGTTGTTACAAGAACCAGCAAGTTACTGCTCAGTTGTTTGGTATCAATAAACACTACCAAAAATTACAGAGTTACAGTCAGCACGGAACTGTAGGTGACAAACCAAAGTAGACGAAGACGAACCCGGGCAACCACCAACAAGCATTCGGTGCTATTGTAAGGACGATATTATAATTTAATTGAAGTCTCAGCACTCCTCAATCGACAAAGATTTCGAGATCGCTGTCCATTGTATTTCATATTAATTTGTAAGCTCTAGTGTGCGCTATGCGCTCACGTTTTTGGTAGTACCCTTAATAGCTTTTGTAAAATGTTAAAAATAGGGGGTAGGAGCGAGGAGCCCTCGTAACATGTTAAATCCCTTTTACATATCGAAGCCCTTCTAAATAATGTGCGTAATTGCACGTTCAAAATGAACTCTTTAGACCAATATTACCAAATACTCGAACCCTCAAAAGCATTTTTCCCCACAATATTTTGATATTTGACAAATAGCATTCGATCTATTTTTTTTTTTTCTTACGCACTATACATGAATTAACACAGACTTAAAAATCAGATGAACATTTAACTAAGCTTGAAAGCGTAAATAAACTTAAAGCGTCTGTCTGCAGTAAAGGAATAAAATTATACAATAATATACACTACGAAATCCAAGAAAATGCTGACGTACTGTCACTACCCAGATTTCGTAAGGCAATTATTTGAATCATACTAAGTTGGAGGACCAATTTGTTCACATTACTAACACCTACGCTGCATCTCTTATGAGTTTAGAATAGAAAATCTTGACACTGAATCCCTCCCCACTTAAATCACCACCAACGCAAGTACATCAGCTTCAGTTACTTTTCCAGTGCCCAATATACAAAAACGGGGGGTACAATACCAGCTAACATTTAATAAAACCAACAATATATCGAAGGTGGAACATTGATACCTAGTATTTATAATTTGTCACAGTGAGTTACCTAATTACTATTAAAAAAAAAAAAAGAGCAAAGCACAAGTAGCTTGTTCGATGTTTTACGGACGATTTTTTTTTTTTTAAATTAGATTGAAACTGAAAGAGTGCAACTTAATAAAGATTTCCACTGCTGTGCACCATCACATGCGAATCATCTGTACATACATAGTAAGTATATTTAACCCGTTTACACTGATTCAAATAAGAATGCAGCTAACTTCACAACCAGTATTGTGTTTTTTACACTTTAGTAACGAACTGAATAACAAGGCTACAACCAAACGCTTGCCGAAAACTCAAAATTGTGTGGTTGAAGTCTTTATAATATTCCCTCAAACCCAGTGCACAAACTGAACACCCTAAGGAAAAGTAATTGGAAACGGCTTTCGGGTTGTACTTTAATCACCACACAAAAGCTGCAGTGTTATAAATTTGGAGGTGTTCAGGGTCTGGTGATGGTACCGAAACTTCCGCTTTAGTTTCCTTTTGTAGTTATTAAAATATCTTGTTAAGAAAGCTGGGTTTTCTTTATCCAAGATTGACAAGGCCATATTTTTGTATATTCCATTACTGTAAAAAGTATTTTCTGCATAACTATTGAATCAGCTGAAAACAGGTAGGGAAATCTATTTATGCAATGTGAATAATGTACTGAGCATTATTCACATGACGTATTAAGATAGAAGATTACTATAATCGATTTTACCTGGCAGTTAAAAAAAAATTTTAATACAGCACAATATCTAAAAATTGACTCACGCAAAACAATGAAAACAGTTCCAAAATACGAGCACTATTATACATTTTATTAAAGCTTGATATGCGATTTGCTTCAGAGCAACATCCGGCATGCATAACCCTTTTCGGCTACGATTTCCCGAAGGAATGAGTACTCGCTCCATTCAGCGAAGCAACCCTCGGGAAGAAAAAAAAAAGTATTAGTAATACAGATTCGAGCACAACGGCGGCACCTAAATTAGTGTTATTTCCAGCGAACGAGTTCATCGAAACACGGTCTGGGAGCTTCATGAATGACATCCGTTCTAACAGCTCCCCCTCAAGAGTCTGCAGCCACTTCCTGTCAACGTTCAAACAAAATACACAGACGCCTACAGAGTGAAAAAACTTACACGGATTGTTTCGTTTAGTTTGAGATATACCTCTGTTCAAGTACGCATTGATTGGTATTACATTAAAAGTACACTAAAACCTTGTTTATCCGAACTCGATGGAAGCGGACCCGTTCCGGATCAATTAGATTTAAGATTCTTTTTTAAATATTATAAGCGTCTGCAAATAAACACAGAAGAAATACAGTAACAAAATGGTTATAATTGTGAAAGAGAAAATCGTTCCGGATAAACGAAGTTTCATTGTATTCGACACTACAAGTAGCCGGTAATCCCTGCGCGATATGAATCAATAACAAGATAAAATGACCCTATTTGGGGACAATAATTAAAGTGGCATTATCAACGACCAGTTCTAACACGTACGGACGCAAGTGAAACTTTTAACCAAGATAGCTTCAGAAGAAGGCATTTAAACAATTCTTTTCCGACCAGTATTATGATTATCGCCTACGTCTTTTACACTGTACATAGAGCTATTTAACAGCTTCCATTGCACCATACAATGTGATTTAAACAGCAAACCAACAAACATTTAATACTGTAATGCGTGTGTGGGTTTTCTGACCTTCAGGCCGAGGTACTATAGGGGGAAGTTAAGGATAGGAGTTGGCAAGAGTTAGTTGAAGGTACCATTCCGGCATTTACCTGGTGCGGCAGGAAAAAAGGTCAGCCGCCAGAATCGAACTCAGGACCTCCCGAAGGCGAAGCCAACAATATACCAACTGAGTACAGCCGTTCGGTTATTGGCCTTGACTAGCATGGAAATTTCTTGAAAATTAGCGGACCAAACGTCTTGGTCACACTGAACATTTGCAGTGATGCAGAAACATTCAAATGCGTATTTTACGGAATGAAACTGATGCAAAAACTGTCTATTAAAAATAACGCAAAAGTCGATCGAAGTCTGAAATTGGGGCGTCATTTTCATCGGGGAGAGGGGGATATGTAGAAACAAAAATAATAATCCGTACAAGCAGAGCTAAGAGATTATTCAATTTGGTTGTAAAGACAATTGTATAGTTTCATTTTTATCACTTTTATGTAAACACACAGCAGGAAAAAAAAAAAAGTATTTCACAACTGATTCATATAATAGCAGGGATTTTCTTTACAGGGATAACCAGAGTTGGCCTCTGAAGACGAACTACAAAAACGCTCGCCGCAGTTGAGACAATACTGCTGCACATGCGCTACGGTTATCTGCACCAAGTCACTCACACAGAAGACATTTCCCACAGGGTTGCCAGCACTCGTTCATCACATGGACAATGAAGGTCTACAGTAACACCCAATAAGACTCATTACAAGGTTTAACCAGTTATTTTGACACTATTAACATTAATAGTAGTTGTGTTTTAAATACCTTATAATTTTCCTGAAATTGGCCCGATAACTAGGTATGGATCCTCTAGCCTTGTTAATACTTCAACATCAACTGGAGGTACCATACGTATTTTTTTTAATAGCCTCTTCGAGAATCATTTCCATATCCAAAATTATCAAGTTGTTCCCTTTGAAGGCGGATCAATTTTAAATTTTACTTCAGAACTTCCAACTATATAACAGCAATTTTCTAAATTAATTTTAATAGACCAAACAGCTTGTACGCATCCTACCTATCTAGTTCACACACAAACGAAAATTTATACCAATTTATATATAAATTGATTGTG
>JAGDQP010007261.1:0-11322 GCA_022664845.1 Lepisma saccharinum
TAAAAAGGTGTGAAATGGGAGACGGATGAGCCAAGTTCCTTGGTGACAGCATGTAACAGGAACAAAGGAACTTGGCGCGAGGTGACAAGGTTCATGATCCTCAAGCTATAAGGGTGGTAGGGATCCTAAAACCCACTACGTCCACCGCCACCAACCCTAAGGCTGTTGCCAGCTCGCGCCAAATTCCTTTGTTGCTGTTACATGCTGTCACCAAGGAACTTGGCTCATCCGTCTCCCATTTCACACCCTTTTTAGGGCTAAAGAACTTGGCTCCACTTTTTGCACCTCTGGTGTTTTTGTTCGGTATGCTAGAAAATGTGGCCAGCACGATCAATGCATGTGTGTGTGGACTAGATTTGGACATAAAATCTGAAATCAGGACGAAACCAAGAATGTTTTACTTGTTCCGTAAGTTATTACTTGAACTATTTGCAGTATTGCTTTCCAGATTTCACGATCAAGTAGTGCACATGGGTTTATCTTGATTATTTCAATATTAAGATATTTAGTTGAGGAAAATCAAATGAACTTGATTTGCAGTGATATTGTTTTTCATGAATCACTCTTGATTTGAAATTATTTATGGTCTTCAGGTATCAGGTCGGGATATGGGGAGGACAAGAAGCGGAAAGGTGTTGGCTAGGGTCTAAGTTGAAGGTACATTTCCTACATTTGTCTGGTATGACTGAGGAGAATCCCTAGATAAATCTCAATCAGAATTGTCGGCTACTGTTATTGAACCCAAGACGTCCCGAATCACTCTTGATATCACAAAATATTTTTTTATATTTAAACAGCTAAGAAGAAACTGTAAGAAACATAGAATAAACTGTGATCAACCTAGAATGAAGATAAACGGAAGGAATGGTAATTCGATGAAATGAAACCACAGCGAACATAAAAATTGAAATACGAAAACTAGATGCATATGTCTAACTTTAAGTATAGGATGGAAAGTAATATGAGTTAGAATATCAAGTATGAATAAGAAATAAAGGCGAGATTTGCATTGATAAAAGATGAATTCAGTACAAATAGAATATTTTGTGGATCGATAAACTTAGACTTAAGACAAGCATTTGTTAAATTATTTACGTGAATAATAGAATTATAGGAGTCGAAACATGGTTTCAAAGAGAGAGTAATGAAGGAAACTTCAAAGCTTTCAAAATGTGGACATCGAGGAGAATTTAAAAAATCGGCTACTCACAGAAGATTCGCAATGTAGCGTTGAAGACAACAAGAGAGAGACGAACAATACTAGAGACAATAGAGAAGAAAAACTGGTTAGGACATTGCTTATTCAGAGATTGCGTACCGTCATCTGGTGGCTTTGGACGCTTAGTCGGATTAGCTTTGGAATGTTGTTCACTGTTGTCGGAATGCTTCGAAGAAGTAAAAAAGCTTCAAAATATATGTTGTAGACCTGTGGTTTCAAGGTACAATTGTTTTTCATCCAAATGCCGCAGTGTGAGTGAAACAATATGTTGTTGCCTCGCATGATTTTAAAAATTTTTGAGTGGTGGCGGCAAAATCTGTATGTACAGAAGGCTTCCTGTGGTGGCCGCGTTTGTTGAACGTCTAAATTCGTATACCTGTCTGTTGCTAAAAAAAAACAACATCGATATCACTTTTCTGTAAGCCGTTACCAGCGAGACACAATTTTTTTATTGAAACTTTCAGCGAAACGTCCCCACGGGGCGACTTCGGACATGGTTCAAACTTACAAGAAAATTGTAGGAAGGTGGTCTTATAAACATTATAGCACTTGCGTCTACACACAGGTCACTGGAATTAAAATAGCGGAAGTATCCCACTCTCTCTCTCTTATCCTGAACGATAAGTAACAGCGAGAAGCCCCCAATCCGCCAGCTGCAGTTTGGTCTTGTGGTCAAGACGTTAGACAGCGAATCCAAAGATTCCGGGTTCAAACCCTGGCGTTGACCTTTTACATATTTTTTTTTTAAAGAAAGTTAAAGTTTTTTTCGTTTTTTATGTAAGTACACGAAAAGAAATTTAATAAAAGTTGTGATTTACAATTTTAAAAGATGCCACTAAAAACTAGGATGTATATAAACCCACCAGGGCAGGATGCACACCGAGCGATAGCGAGGTGTGCAAGGGGGGAAGGGTGCGTCCGAAGGGAGCTGGGCGGCGTTAGCCGCGGGGGGGGCGCAGCCCCCTGTTAGCGGTGGGCATACGCAAAAGTACTGTTTACTCAAAAGTTCTGTTTAGGCAAAAGTTCTGTGCCGTACCGGAAGTGTTTCCAAGTGTGCCGCCATTTTAATTCCAGTGACCTGCGGCTAGACGCTCGTATTATAGCAACGAGAATCTGCAGAAGGCTATTCGTGCTGCTTCTTCACGGAAAAGGACAATTAGATAAGCCGCCAGTTAATATCAGATACCAAAAAGAAATTATCTGTTAATATCTTTGACAAAATTAAAAAGAAACATCCAGGTCATCATGAGAGTCAGAAATATCTGACAGATGAGGGGGAAAGAAATGTTCCACTCGGGCTTTTGAAATGTTCTGAATGAGGTTTCTCATTTAGAATAACAGACATGCAACTCTTAGTAAAGAACTACCTGAATAGAATTGGCAGAATCGAAAAACGATTTTAAAAAAATGCTCCGGAGTCGAATGGTTGCAAACTTTTCATTTGTTTAATTTTTGTTTCTTTTTTATTTAATTTTGTGACTTGCAGCACTATAGGTATTTTCCTTTTGCATCATGATTGTAACCTGCAAGTGAATTTAATAAATATACGTATTGTAGTTGTTAATCAAATTAAAAATAATGAATACATTAAATATGATATAAACACATTAAATATAACAAGCTAAGTAATGGTTTTATTGTAGACAAAACCAAAGCGCCCTCGTATAAATTAAAATTATCTTATAACGTATCCAAAAGATAGAGTAAAAATCATAGGGACAAATGGAGGTTACTAAGCGAATGCCGGGGCCTTCCAGTTTCAGAGTCAGTCGTAGATTTTCCCACCGGTGTCCATGACTATTGCAACGCTGTATGGCTTATCTCTGTCGAACTTGTGGCTACTGAAATCTTGTAGGGGCACAAATGGAGAATACTAAGCGATTGAAAAGGACCTGCCAGTTTTAGAGTCACATTGATTGTTTTCTTCGCCGTTGCAGAATATGGCAAATCCAACGGTGTATAGACCAACTCTGTCGGACTTGTAGTTTCTGAGATCTAGAAGGGGAACAAATGGAGAATACAAAGCGACTATTAATAGAAGGCACCTACCAATTTTAGGGTCAAAGTTGTAGGTCATTCCACTATTTCAGATCATTATGAATCCAATGGTGTATGGCTTAAGTTCTGTCACATTCATAGTTTCCTCATCGTTTCTGGTCATGACGAATCCAACGCTACCGAAAATACGTGAAAATCATTGAGGTACATCGCTTTAAGTCGAAATATGTTGGTTTCGTCGAAAAATTCCCATAAACGCAGAAGTATATTTTTTTCAAGATTGCGGCCGGTTGAACCAAAATGAATGAAAAGCATTCAGGTACATGGATCGGAGTCGAAATATGTTGGTTTGGTTGCAATGTTCCCATAAGAGCCGAAGATATAGGAATCAAGATAGCGGCCGGTGGTATTGAAAATGCATGAAAAATATTCAAGTACAGTAAAACCTCGATCAACCGTCACTCTGTTATCCGTCATGGTAAAAATGCGCAATTTTGATTATAAATATATTACGTAATAACAGATGTTTGAATAAAAAGCGTGTTTCCTTAAAAAAAAGAAAGAAAAAAGCTTGAGCTTCAAACAAACTGAAGAAGTTGACGGATTATTTTAATATGTAGGACCTAAACCTTAATCTAACGTAAGAACATTCAACTAGTACTGTACCTACATACAGTTCTCTATTAGTCCCATTGAAACATATTTTTATCAATAAAATACATATGTACACTGTACTATATTATCATCTTGTACACGATTTCATTTTCATTCCTCTTCCAAAACATTTGAAATCTCGTTACTGTACACGTTTATAAAGAATTTTCTGTTATCCGTCTATTCAGTTAACCGTCACAGTCCCGGTCCCGACGGTGACAGTTAATGGCGGTTCCACTGTACATGGATCGGAGTGGAAATATGTTGGTTTGGTAGAAATTGTTCAATGAACACCGACTATATAGGGAAAAGTCTATTATCCTAGATGGTGGCCGAAGGTACCGAAAATAAATGAAAACAATTGAGGTACATCGCTTTCAGTCGAAATATTTTGGTTGAAATATTCCCATAAACGCCGAAGATATAGAAAATACGTCGTTTTTTCAAGATGGCGGCCGGTGGTACCGAAAATACATGAAAACCATTTAAATACATTTAAAAACGAATTAAATATATTTAAAATGGTCTGAGTCGAAGTGTGCAGGTTTGGTCGATATATTCCATAAAATTCCGAAGATACAGGGAAAATTTCATTTTTCAAGGTGGCGGCCGAAAATAGCTCCAATACATGGAACCGCTGAAGTACAATCGTGCGGGTATAAAATGCATTGAAACCAATAATGCACGTCATTCTGAGTCGAAATACGTTTGTTTGGGCGAAATATGCCTTTTGTATTAATCTTAGTTGGCAATATTTGATTCAACATGGCGACGTTTTGATCATTAATGTGTTTCTCGTAACCTAATCTTGATAATTTACCTTTATGCCAAACTTCTCTTGATTAGCTCATTTGGTTACCGTAACTAGACTCTCCGGGAGACTCCAGCCTCATGGTATATATATCAGCCCTCATACCCTCCCCCCCAGGCTGCGGACCCTTAGGGGAGGTTTGTACCATTTATTGTAAATTACTCTTGACCGTACACCTTCATACCAAATTTCGTTTCTCTAGCTTCAGTGTTGTGGAAAATGGATTTTGGGCGGCCATTTTGGATTAAATATGGCGGCTTTTAACGTTTTCCTTATATTGACGTGAGCTACGTGTGATGGTGCACCTGTGTATAAAATATTTTGGGTGGACATTTTGAATCCAAGATGGCCACTTTTTCAAAATGCTCTAATATTTTCCTAAACTACTTATGATAATACACCTTTATGTCAAATTTCGTATTTCTAGCTCAAACGGTGTGGAAAATGGATTTTTAGGGTCCGCCATCTTTTATCCATGATTGCCTCTTTGACATAACCTACTAGCGATGATGTACCTTTGTACCAAATTTGGTGTTTCTAACTCCAGTAGTTTAGGCTGCGTATTCTATATAACAATGAGTTTTGCGGCCATTTTATATCCAAGATGGCGACTCTTTCAACATTTTTTAATATTTTTGTAACCTACTAGTTATGATGTACCTTCATATCATATTTGGTGTTTCTAGCTCCAGCGGTTTAGGATATAAACTCTACATAGAAATGGAGAATGCTAAGTTATTTAAAATGACATGCCACTTTTAGAATCAAACTGGTAAGTTTCCCCTCCGTTTGAGACTATGACGAATCCAAAAGTGTATGGTTCATCTCTGGGTGACCTGTAGCTACTGAGATGCGCGGGGGGGGGGGGGGGGCAAAGAAACATACAGATTCGGAATACTAAGCGATTGAAACGATTTGCCAATTTTAGAACTTATTTGATAGGTGATTTCATGCTTTGAGACTATTACGAATCCAACGATGTATGGCTCAACTCTGTCGGACTAGTAGCTACTGAGATCAAGGAAAAGCACAAATGGAGAATACTAAGCGATTCAAAATGACCTGTCAGTTTTAGAGTCAAACTGATAATTTTCCCCACAGTTTCAGGCCATGACGAATCCAACGGTGTATGACTCAACTGTGTTGGACTTGTGCTTGCTGAGATCCAGGGGGGGGGGGCAGACAGATCGACGGGACAAACCCTATATCTTCCCTAATTCACTGACGTTCATACGGGAGCGATAATAAACGCTTTAAATATATAACGCTATTCATTTTCAAAAACACAGAAGACGGTATATAATCATTGCAGTGTGTCCGATGGCACCTCTGTTACAATACATACATCGGAATAAAGGAAAATTCCTTTAGTCCCAATTCGCCCCACATTCTGGGACGACTTCGAACATTGTTTATTACTTTCTAAATCATTGATGAAATAATGTGTACGCTTTTTGTAGTATGCAAACTTATACGTAAGCAATACGTATTTTAAAATATCATTTTAGTTGCAGTACTATTAATATTACGACTGGAAATTTAAAACAAAATGTATTTAAAAAGTTTCCTGAAATCACCCCAGATGACGGTACTGATGAACGCAGCTGAAGATATTGTTGAACTGAAAAGACGAAGAGGAAGAAGAGGAATGTATGTTCTTATTAGTATTAAGGAATGCATATAGTCTAAGACAAAGGGAAAGAAGATCGAGCTGTAACGAGAGGATTTCACATGACGATCCTGCCATTTTAGGAATTTGAATTGAGTTTTGATTTATGGCCTTTAGGCATCTAAAGCTCAGGCCGGGATAGAGGAGGTGAAAGGATGTTGGAAGGTGTCAGCCAGGGCCTATATTGAAGGTACCATCCCGGCATTTGTCTGGTGTGACTGAGGAAAAATCCTGGAAAAACCTCGGTCAGGATGGTCGGCCGCTGGGATCGAATCTAGGACCTCCCGAATGCCACGCCAACGCTCTACCACTGACCTACGGCGGCTTGGTTACGCCATTTTCGGCACAACACAATAATTATAATACTATTCTGAGCACATCTAAAAATTTCAGCAACCTTGTAATTAGCTCGTGGTTTCTAATAAAGCTTTACACCTGGAATGTTTGCTCTGACTGAAAATGACAAAAGCAATAAGGCCAATAAGGCTTGTAGAGATGACAGAAGGTGTCTGCAGGTAGTGATGTATTAGTCTCATAAAGAACAAGTGATGTATTAGTATCATCTACCACACGAAGGTGGAGATGCGAAAAGGGCTTTGTAATTAGAGACCCTTTGCTACCATTTTGGAGTAGACGAACAGAACAGGAGAAGCCTAGTTTGTTGTCTTTCCTCTCGCATCGATCGTTAACCCTTAAACTAATAAGGACCTAATTAACCAGGCAATGGGATGAAATGAGAAAATTCCTTCCCTTCCTATATGCTATAGACTCCATGCGATCACCTCTTGTAATTAGTTCACCAAAGCATCAGCCGTCACCCTATTTTCTTCCAAGCATACAACGTATGTTTGATGTGCAATACATGAAGAGAACATTTAATGATTTATCATTTAATGATTTATCTATTTTTTTTCCAACTTGAATGCAGTATATTTTCAAGTTTTGTATTTCCTTTTCAAAGAAGAATAGTAATTGAAAAAATACTGCAGAAATAACATTTAGTTGCAACATCTACTGTAGCTTTATTAATAGTACTTTGTCGAAATGACGTCTAGGCACTAAACAGCAAAAGGATTCAGCAAAGAACAATTTTTTTGCATCATTTTCACTAAACTTTATTAATGTCATATGATTTATATTGTCGCATCTCTTTGCCGAACATTCCGATTAATATTTTGACAATATTTTTTTTCCATAAGATTTATCTATAAATGTTATTTTTCACGAGCTTTTAATTCAATCTTTTATTATTGAAAGGTCACATGCCCTTATTTGGAGGAAGTCAAATTTTGGACACAACCATGTCATATTCGCTGCAAAATTTCGTTTTGTATTGGCATGCAATTACAATATCAATTCTGCCAGCTGTAAGATACAATTAAGTACTGAAAACGATTTTATATAGAATATGTGGTATATCAGTGACGAAATCTCCCATGTTCTTGCATGAAAAACAATTAATTCTATTATTCCGTTCTTTAGTTCGTAAGGAAATGTTACAAAATGGAAAACAGTGAGATAGTCATTATCCTTTAAAACGGGACGTGTTTGTTACAATAAAAATGAAACGTAGCCTTATAATAAATTCAACATTATGTTTTGTTAACAAAAGGCCTTTAACATTATGTTTTGTAAACATAAGGCCCGCAATCTCATGAACGGCGCACAGCCTTGGGGAACATGGGTCGAAACTTCAATATTCGCACACTCTTGAGTATATACTTTCCTCATTTCCCGAAGTATTTTTTTTTATTTGGTAAAGGATAGAACCAAACGGTATGCAATTCATAAAGAAAGGTAATTTTATTGTAATCTCATTAACCAATAACTGAAACAGTCCTTAAGCTTCCTTTTACTGAGAGTTCAACCGAGACGATCAAACGTAACTTCCGGAGAAGGTTTCTTACCTCCAAGACGTGGCTTCCATGAAGACTGATGAGAACGCCTGTCGCTTGGCAACGGCTAACATCTTGCACCATCAACTGGAGAAAATCCTATATATATGGTATCATGGTATAGAGCAGCTGACGGGAGTTTCAAGGTAAATTGAAAAACCAGAAGGAAATATTCGTAGTTTCCTGCTCCTTCTTCAAACTTTGTTCAGAGAAAGACGAGAGTAGAAAAAAATCGGATTGCCTCAAATTCGATTCATTAATGGAAGCTTCAGGATAAGATAGCAGAGAAATGCCATTTTCTTTCTTCTTTGAGATTTCTGTGGTTAACTTTGTCTTTCAACAATCAACAGAAAGTGTAGTTGGGCACTTTTTAGAACACAAAACATATAACATCAGGTGGAGTAAAGTTGGTATACTCAAGAGATTCGAGTTCTCTCGCTCACCACCTCTGTTAGCCACAGAAAGAATCATTCGTGTTTTTGTACATTTGTTAGTTGGCACATCCTAATATATAAGTAACTGAAACAATTCATATTAGGTTTTCATATCCAACATAAGAGACGTTCCGAATCCAGACAGTACATTGAAGGACAAAACAGCACAAATGTTATTCAAAACAAAATACGTGTGAAGGTTAAGAAAATCTCCTGTTTCCACTACTACTAAAATTACAACGAATGCTCTTTGAATTAATAAAAATATCATTACTTCATGATCTCAGCTACTTATTTACAACAGTGTAAGAAACATCTTTCAAATACAAAGTTAATTTTTAAGTACTATTACTATATCTTTCATGGTGTCACATGGTTACACCAAGTGTAAGTGATCTAACTACCATATCTGCTTTATCATCCAGTACCATAATAGATTCCTTTTTCTCACAATATGCACAATTTCTCCAAAAGTCTTTGTTACTGTTAGGAAAAGATAATTGACTAGATAAAGTGCTTTGTAGAGATTAAATTGCCTAACTTTTACTCTTGCTATCCTCAACACGATAATATGCGCAAGCAGCATTTTCTTTTTAGGGATATAACTGTACAAGGAATTGCCTCCCTAGCGCACGAGAAATAAATACAAAGCGAAACTCATTGAAGATAAGTATGAAACACTTATGGACTCCTTTGCCGACGGAGGTAGTCATGCGGTGTGAGGCGTTATGCCAGTGTCTCCAACCTTGCGGGTTAGAATCCCGCACGGGGCATGGATGCTTGTGGATTTTAGTACGCATTGCATTCATTTAATCGTGACGGGCCAAAGTCAAAAGTTACTAAAATGAACCATGCAAAATAAAGTTTATTAAAGTTCTTTTATAGACTTCTTTCTTAAAACCTGATCCGAAACTGTGGTAGTTTTAATTATATTAATTAAAACAAGCTGACAAGGGTATCACACTTAACTTTATTTTAAACACATTCAGCCAGCGCAACGGGTTTTAAAAACATCTTCCTCAGACGACACATTTAAACACACTAACAGATCATAAAACGTGCCAGAAGGCCCAGAGATCCTTTCTACGTAATCTGCCAATCACGTCCCAGAATCCGCTCACTTTCCAAAACTAAACAAATTATAGCCAATCATAGGCCCCAGCCCCTAGTCAACATGCACGGCAGTGCATGAGCCAAGTTCTTTACGTCAGAAAACGTCAGCACTGCCAGAAGCATGTTATACAGGAACAAGAGTTTATGGCAAAATCGACGAATTGGGGGCCCCGTAAGAAAAAATATGTTAAAGATAGGAATATGAGCTTTTGCCGTTAAGAAGATATGGTAAATATGTGCAGATGTACAAAATTTCATGTTCGTATCTCAAACTATGTTCTAATTGTGGACCCCTGAAATTGCACATTTTAGGCTAACTGACTCACTCACTGACTCACTGACTCACTCATCATATTGTTTAGGGTGTTTGGAGTAAGCTAGAAACATTAAATTTGGTATGAAGGTAGAGGATGGTAAGTAGATAAAGGAAAAATTCCAACATTTTGAAAAGGTCGCCATCTTGGATTCAAAATGGCCGCCAAACCTAAAATTTCAAAGAATACACACCCTAAACGACTAAAGATAGAACCGTGAAATTTGGTATGAAACAACATCATTGATAGCAAATTAAGAAAACTTTTTAAAAATTTGAAAAAGTCGCCATTTTGGATTCAAAATGGCCGCCAACCCTAAAATTTTAAAGAATACACAGCCTAAACGGCTGCCGCTAGAATAATGAAATTTAGTTTGACAGTACAACATTATTAGTAGATTATGAAAATATTACAAAATATCTCTAAAGAAGCCATCTTGGATCCAAAATGGCGGGCGTCATAAATACATTTTCCAACTGCTTGAACCAGAGATACGAAATTTGGCATAATGATGTATTATCAAGAGTAGTTTAGGAAAACATAACAACGTTTTAAAAAAGTCACCATCTTTGATTCAAAATGGCAGCTGAAATACCATTTTTCACATCGTTCGAGATAGAGAAATGAAATTTGGTATGACAGTGTATCATCACGAGTATGTCACAAAAATATAAGAAAACGTTAAAAATGTGTCCATCTTTTATCCAAAATGCCCGCCTAAGCCCCACTTTATAACGACTGAAGCTAGAGATACGAAAATTGGTATGAAGGTGTACCATTACGAGTAGGTTAGCATAAATTCGGCTCGTCTCCCCTACTAGGGTACAGTTCCCAGCTGGAGCCTGATTGCGATAAAGGGGTGCGCCCCAGCGAGGCCATCTTGGAATTCTGGGGGCAGCGCCCCAATGAGGCGAAGCGAGTATATACATTACACAAGTGTAAAAAGCTGCGAAATACGAGCAAAAACACCAGGGGTGCAAACTGTCCAGTCAACTCCTTCAACCTTAAAAAGTGGTGAAATGGAATATGGATAAGCCTAGTTCCTCGCGCCAACTTAAAATACTCCTGCGTGTCCCACCAAGTTTTACTCGTCACAAACGTTAGCACTGCGAGGAGCATGTTATACAGGCAGAATGTGGAAGTTTCCCCATTCGGACGCAGCGCTCTGGAGTATGAGGGAATATCTGCATCATGTGGCGCAGTGCACTGCAGATT
>JAGDQP010007261.1:16322-53894 GCA_022664845.1 Lepisma saccharinum
CTTCTTGTGAATCTTCGGGAAACATTTCATCTTCGGTAATCTACCTTCTTCGTCTATAAATTTCTTGAATCCTCTCTTCTTGCAATCTTCCACTATACCTTTCCTTAACTCCTCTTAATCTTCTTTCTCTCTTATTTCTTCATATCCATCAAGATTCAGTTCCTCTAGTTTCCTTTCATACCATTGTTTATCCATCACTACCTCTGCACCTCCCTTATCTGCTTGTTTCACTACAAAGGAAACTGGAGAACCGATTGATGATGTATTAATATATAAGTACTGACAACATTGAGAGACTTAAAAGGAAAGGGATGCAAGTAAAAATGAAGTGATCTTCTATGTATAAAAAGCACGAAATTGTGAAAACAAATTTGCATATTTTGTGTCGTTTATAGCTCATCGTAGACATAAAACATTATTTGGGTTCCCTCCGTCCACCCCTGCCTCTTTCCATTTCTTAGTGTCAAGTTAAGTTTGGCGCTTCTTGAACACCGCGCAAACTGCTTTGCTCTTCCTTAACTTGGGGCAGGCTACCCCGAAGAGTTCTTCGGATTGCTGTAAATCCAGCACTCCAAGAATTTTCTTTTATTCCTCCTGTTTCCTTGTCCAAGAGATGGTTTTGTGGGTACTTTTAATCTTGCATTCTAATGTAATCTAAACCTTTTTGCTCATTTGGGGCATTTTTCTTTCTTTTTCTTTTCTTAAATTCAGATACACATAACATAATTTCAACAAAGACACTTACAGACATGCACATAACATTTAAACTTGACCCTGTTTCTAGACGTTGTTCTGCATTCTACTTCACCTCATCGGCACCTGTAATGATACATTGGTATGCATTATTTTATTTGACTCTAGTTGGTTAAATTGAATCTTCCTTTGAGTTTGTTTTCATGTTTCTTAGGCTACGTTTATCGGCTTTTACTTGTGTTTTTTATTTTACTCCTCTCTTGAGTTATTGCGTTTGGAAATGCTCTTGAGACTCTGTTGACAGTGCGCGGTGAGCATAGTGACTGTTCCCAAGAAGAATGTGACCAAGGAGCGTTTGTAAAGTGCTTGTACTGCTCCATACTGCTGTGTTCTGATCACTTCGTTCTGGAACCACATCATCACCCCTGAATATGTCGGAACATACCAACTTCATATCGAGTGTGCGGCTAGGGTGAGAAATGTACGTATTTTGCCATACTATCTATGGCTTTTCTGTTGTATGTATTGGTGTATTATGTTAATATATTTTGCGCCTGTATATTACTGGTAATCTGAATGCAGTGTGTTTTTCTTCAATCATTGTCTCACATGCTAACGTTTCTTATATCCTCGACTGACACCTATCACAGGTCATTCATATTTGCGAGTCGATTCTGACGTACTTTCGTATCACAGATTTGTTACCTTTCGTGCCACAGATTTTCTGAACTCTTTTCAGGCTCTGCGCCGTCGTGTCTATGGCTTGGAAGGCATGCAGGATTTTATGCAGTGTTGCAACCCCAAGACAGTTCTTTTTAAATATGTCGGGTACGGTTCGCGATGTGGATTCCACACAAACGCCATTGGAATTGCTGCGCTACAAGAAGACTTGATGTTCAAATTTTCGCCTTATGTCCACTGGGACTTTTTCTAATTATGGCTACTCTAATATGTTCCCTTTTTCGGGTGCCTCCTGTCTCAAGCCCATTAGTCACTGGATGTTGTTCATGCTGTGATTTACTACCTACTGTACATTTTTTCATTCTGCAGTATTGTTGTTGTTGTACATTCTTCATTTCGCTGTACGTACTCCATAATTTCTCAACTTTAGAGCCTCATATCTCCCTTATTTGGCAACACTGATCAACTACCTTGTGCCTATTTTCTTTCAATGTTTATGAGAGTGTTTTAATGCCATAAAACGGTATACGTTCTATTTTAAAAATTCTAAGTTTGTGTTGGGGTGGCAACACTGCTTGTGTGACATTACTACCGTGTTCTTGATCATGTGTCCCCCTCCCGTAAGTATCAGGTTACCTGCACACAGTTTTCATTTTCTGCCTTTTTCAGGAGTTTTTGGAGTATAACTCGGCACAGCCTTACACTGCTAATGCCTGGTATATTTATTATACGTAGCGAGTACACAAGGCATTTCAGCACCGAGTGACTATCACCACGATGATAAGCGATCCAAACTTAGTTAGTGTGATAATTTTCATAAATTTCTAGCTGTCACGGTTCGCATGCATCCCTTGCAAGTTTCTTGCGATTGATTCCTCAATTACTTCATCTTCCTTAAATTATGTTGGAATATCATAAATGATCATAAAGGATTTTTCTTCTTTGAGATTTTAATTGAAATTGTTGTTTAATTTCTAAATGTTCCTTAGTTTTTCTCATCCTCTTTTGTAATGAGATGACCAATTAACGCAGCCTTCGTTTGGTTCATTTCGAAATTGATCTTTTCCCTCCTTTCCACAATTTTGGTAAGTTCATTCTAATTTCTCGAACTACGCGTATATGGTCCTTTTTTAGGTCTAACTGTTATTGTCGGTTTCTGCTTCGTTTTATTGTCCTCAAACAGTTTGGGTTTTTGTGGTAATTGTTCCTTTTTTCCTTTGAGGATATCTGCAGGTCGGCAAGACTTCTCGTATTATTGGTTCTTTTCTCGATTCTTCCGATCTTTTCTTTTAGATCCTCTTTCTCTCTTTTAAAGGTTTCACTTTGTTGGTGTAGAGCCCTCGATTCACTCTGAAGATCCGCAACCTCTTTTTCCACCTATTTTGTTCTTTCTTGTTGACTATTTAGGCGAGCATCTATTTCGTCTATTTTTTTACCATATCAATCTCTTGGTTCCTTCTACGCTCAATCCGCCTCTCCAGTCTGTGGTTTTCTTGTTCTACACATTCCAATTTAGTTTACAGTCTTGTTGATATTTTCTCGTTCTCTTTTAGCCTTATGTTTTCTTTTAAAAGAGCACCTTATCGTGTTTGTAACTCCAACATTTCTTCGAGCAGTGATATCTACTTAACCAGCTCAAGCACGGAAAGCTGTTCTTCTTCGTTCGCATTTTCATCTTCTTCCTTCTCTTTTGATCTTTTGGTTGATTTTTCTCAAGGAGATTATCTTCCTTTTTTTCTTAGATTTAAACTCCATTCCACTGTCCTGGCTAAGCGAACTCTGACTTTGCGATGTTTGTATTGATATCTCATTCTTTCTGATTTCTGGTAGCGTTTACTTTGGCCTTTTCCTTTTTGTTCCTTCTTCCATTTCTTTTTTGACTTCTACAATTATACTTTGAAATAGTTCTAATTCTTCTTTTGTCGACATTGAAGCTGTTAGTTTCAATTGCTTTTTCCTTATCTTTTCTCCCCTTTTTTGAATGCATGGGTGTGTTGGCGTTGAACTGTTCTCTTTAATCTCTCCGATATTCCATCTTTTTAATTCTTGCGCTAACGCGCTCTGTTTATTTCCATTTCTTTTCATTTCCGAATACGCGCGAGGCATCAAAGTTTTAATCACATACTACTTGTTTAGTTTTGTTATGTATTTAGTTCTAATATATGTTTATGTTTAGTAACAACAATGATCCAAGTCACTTCTTCGATTTCAAAGTCGAATCTTACATTTACACATCCCCGGAACCACCATGGAAGTGACCATTTGATCAAAGGATTGGGTGGTATGGTGCCCTAATGGGTTTTAGAAAACTTTTAAGACCAGAATGATTCCTCTCTTTGTCCTATTTTTCTTAACATTTATGGAGAGAGGTGGTGGTAGTAAAGAGTGGCCTCACACCAAAGATTTCACAGATCGAAATTGATTTTGTTGAGTGTGTCGGTATTCCCTTTGGGCAAGGCCCCTACTTCCAGAAGCTCATAATATCAGGATACTTCATTTTGGGCCCCACTAAAATTTCCCAGTTGAATTCTAAGTTGACTTTGGGAGGAGGTCTATGACTCCCTTAGGACAGACACCTCCACCTCCGAAAATCTCAGGTCCCCATGATCGGCGGCCACAGGGTTATGCGCAGTTTCGCCCACCATTGCCCTCATTTCAGTGTAGTACATACAAAAAATAATGGAAAATGTTCTTTTCGCTTTCTTGGTTTCAAGAGTTTACGAGGCCCAAGGTTAGCTGAAGGTGGCGGTCAAAGATTTAGGTATTGTGAATTGATGATGTGATTTATAATGTTTGTACCATATAGTTTACATCGGAAACTTTTCAGCTCAATAACTTAGAAAGAAAAAATCGTATTAAGTGGCCAGTTGTTCTAGGTGGCAAGTGTAAACACTCACTGCTTACCACCACTGTTCGTTTGGATCTTCCCTCTTTCCTTCGACACACTTCGCGGAGCAGATCTTCCACACGTTCACACCGTATAACAGAATATATTCGAGACCCCATACATAAAAGATTAACTCTACTTTTTTGTTTTTAAATGTCACTTGCATCCCTTTCCTTACAAGCACCTAACATAAAAATGAGAACTAACCACTCACTCAGCTACTGCAACTAAAGTTATGTTCATCCAACAAGGATTGTTCTTTGTATTTGAATTCGCAAACTAGACAATAATATTTAACGTCGTTCAGCACATTAGGTAAGGTTTCTTAATTAATTTTTCACATCTCTCACTCATGTACATTAGCATAGCATTTTAAACATGACTAGAAAAGCAATCATGTATGAATGTACTGAATCAATCATGTATGAATATACTGAAAAGCAATCATGTACATATAGGATCACTTGTATGTACTTTTTATGGATGTTCCATTTTAAATACGTTGAATAATGGCTTTTATTTTAAAATTTATATAAAAATATAGATTTTCAATGGTTGTTTACGGATGGAAGAGAGCAAAGTCGTCCAATTGGCGATTTATAGCATTTTAGCTACAAATATTTAATATAGTTACTTACACAATTTATAGCCAGTTTATGTAACTATTGTAGCCAGTCAACCGTTCTCTGTTTCTTTCACGTTTGTATATGATTAATTGTACCAAATTAATTGCATATCCATGCATTGCAATGGAAGTTGTCATTTTATTGTGAACGAATAAACACATATTTTTGTGTGGTGGTGAGTGACATATATCTAGTACAGATGAGTGATTGTGAGTATATCACATAAATCATTTTATTTCTTTGTGTTTATGAAATATTTTATTTAGTAAATACATTCAGTTGGGTAAGGACGCCCGCACAACTTAAAAAAAAGGAATTTAAGGGTTTCATCAGTAATCACATTAATATGTCTTTTGTAATATCCGACGCCAACTTGCAAAGACGACTAGGTGTCTGATTAGCTGTATGTACGTTCCAGATTGATCACCCAAACGTTGATAGATATTGAGAATTTACAATGCATGTTTTAAGAAGTATTAGATTTGTTTGCATCATATGCCTTTTCTTCCATTCAGCCACATTGTATATGGTATACAGATTACGTACTTTTATATTCAGTAATCAAACAGTATTTTGCCAGTTCCTGCAAGCAGGAAAAGTACAATATGCCACAGAATATGTATTACTTTTCAAAACGTTCTCTTTAGATTGATAATATTTCTACAGTGTTTATTGTTCTTGATTTAAAATTGCAATATATCTCACCTGACATGACCAGGTAGGTGCAAAAAACTTTGAAGTGTCGTATTTTATCGTATAACAAAATACTGGGAATCCCGGCGGTGTATAAGGGCAGGCACTAGGGTTTAGTGATACCCTACTGCATAATTTAAGATGAAAGAACAAATTTGAAGGGGAAAGTAGAGAAATAATATTAAACTAACACTTGAATGTAGAACTACTCATCGAAGGTAAAATTTGTGAAGAATCTAAATGTATTGTAGGAGATAGATATCGTGCAGTACATATGTCATAGAAAGGAGAGGATATTTGTTGTAAATTCCTAGAAGCCATTGTGAGGTCACTCGCATCCTGCGGTATGTGCATTGTTCTGTATAAATACTTCTGATCGCCTATGTCAGCCTCAAACTAATTTATATAAAATAATATTTCTGGTTCCTTCCAATACTATTGTTTTAGTAAGCTTTATTGATTTCTATACGAGGAATATTCTCATATGTATAAAACTTTTGGATATGCAGTTCTTTGATACTCAAAAGTATAGAACTAAACGTTATGTTATAAACCAAAGAGCTTGAGCCAAATACTGCTATAAGCAGGAGACAATGTTTAAAGGACATTCAAATATAATGATAGTTAATAAATACCTTGAACTATTTTGATATTAATTGTATACTAAGATATTTCTTGTTTTTATGTAAGACTATTTTTGGAATAATGAAAGTAAACGAACACCCACGAATAATTGGCATATAAAGCAATGTAGTACCACATAACTTCACTTATTCCTGGACTTCGGCCCAAGCAGTTAAGAGGCTCTTTAAAACAGGAGATTAGTAGCAATGAAGAGGTCTTTTGAAATCCTCTTTGGTTTTCTTCCTTGTTTCCTTTTGCTATACGCGTCCTTTAAACCCGCGGAGTACTCCTTAAATTGGGTTATAGTTCCACTACTAATAATTTTTACCTTTCAGCTTAAACCAAATCCCATACAAGTAGCTGGAATAGTAGGAAAATATATATTAAGGGGTACTCAGAGACCGTACACCATAAATAAATTCAAAGTTATTTAGAATTAATACTCCTATGGTTCGACTATGGTACTTACATGCCCAACATGAGCTACAATATACAGGATGTAAAATAAGAGTCCCAGAAATTAATACTGGATATTATTCTTATTCACCAACCCAGAACTAGCGCGTGGATATTGAATGTCAAACAGTACAAAATACAAGTAAACAGTCACTATTTTAATTTAAATTCATAATTTTAACTGACTGAAAATATTGTAATCTGACTGATTACCCACTTTATCATTCCCACTGATTGACATGCGACCTTTTTTCCGAGCATGAGTGTGTCCTTTCACTTTGTCGTAAACTTCAATGCCTTTTGCAAAAGGAGTTATTTCAGTAACAATATATCCCCATAAAATCCGGATCTGGCGTACGGATTATAATATTTGTTCTCCAAAATAGAATAAAGGCATGAAAGAAGCACGATAATGAACAATGGAGTGCATGTGGAACACAGTGAAACATCAACTGAACGCAATACCAGAAGAGGGGTTGCAGAAAATTCTAGTCTAGATTTTATGTACACCCTATTCCAAAAAGGATGACCTCATTGATTACGGCAATTTTCAGCTGAAAATTCTCTAAGTACAACTTCGGGTATCTTCGGAAACAGTAAACAAATGATGCCAGGTTCGAGCCCTGGAAGGAAGGAAGAACCTTCGAAATTGGGAAAAAATGTGCAAATGTTTTTGTTTCTTCTTTTAAGAGCAACAAGACATGTTGAAATGATATTAAATGTAGAAAAAGTAACATTCATTAAAATACGTAATGATACAGTCTTTCGAAACCATCCATACATCTGAGCACATGATCATTTTGTTACCTACGTTTCCATACGTAAAAACACATTTACAATGAAAGTGAAGACAGGACATTTTGTTTCCGCATTCATAGTATAATAAAGGGAAAGAAGATAAAAACAACAGCATTTGCAACGTATATCAATGTCATTGCCTTGAACACCGAAAATTCAGTCATGTTTCTTCAGAAGGAGTTCTATCAGAACGCAATTGAGAGATGTGATCATATTAGCGCAATGGTAGAGCGCGTGGCTTCTAATCGTAAGGTCCTTGGTTCGAATCCCGTTCTGAAAAAAATATTTTTATGTAATGACATATTCCTCAAAGCATGAATAATTAGATAAACTAATAATAATCAGTTTTGTAAGTATCCATACATGCATTTCATGATATAAATAATTATTATGTTTAAAATATAGTATCAGAGAAGTGGTGAGTGTTGACAGAACGTCGGTATATTATAATTGAACGTTAAATACAAATTAAGTAAATGTTGTTATATCCAAAGTCGGATCAAGGTGCCATACAGCAAATTCACGATCCCCAAAGTTCATACAAATTCAATTTCCCCAAAGCTCATGATCCTCACGAGCGATGAGTGACTAAGATACTAAACTGTTTCATGGGTCTGAAATGCTTTTCTCTTTCCTTCTCGCTCTCTTTTGATGGTAAATTCTATACTTTGTCATGTGATGGAGAGAAGTTATTATTGTCTTATTAACTAGCAGGAAATATAATTGACCTGACCAGGGCTCGACCCACGTTCGTGTAGTATTTGTTTAGAAAGCAAAGGTTTTAACCACGAGCTACTTTTACGACTAGAGAAATGTTGCCAAGCTTTGTCTTATTAAAACACAAGCAGATCGAGTCACGCTGAGTGGACCATTTTATACGTTGGTGATTTTAAATAAGGAAGAATAAATTGGATTTATTTCCGTCTGCTGTTTGTCGTAACAGAGCAAGCCTGTGGATGATTTTCTAGGTTTGAATCCGGAATGTATATTTTATACGTGTAAAGATTGTACAATAATTAACTTTGTTTATTAAAACAGCTTTTCTTATTTATGAAAATGTATTCATCAAAACTATTTTATTATTGTTATTATATTCCTTGCGCCATTTTAAGATTCCTTGCGCGAATGTAAACCAAATCGTTCCCCACAAGGGGCGTGCCCTGCAATTAACCAATCGCATGCGAGTTACCTGGTGTTACTCGTTTCTTTGCTGCTCACAGCTCAGAGCTATGCTGATCATGGAGAGACGTTCAGCTGTAATTACCTTGTGGGAGTTAGAGGGCTATATGCAACTGCAGATGGGAGACGAATGGGTATCCCGGCCGTTACAGCCAGGTGATGGATTCAGCAATATCGTATTACAGGTCAGACGTAATTTACTATCTCCTGGTCATCCTGATGTGTCTACTGAGAAGGAAGGTGCGATATTAGTAAACGAAGCCCGGTTAGACCCACTAAGGACGTCTAAACAGCTAAGGGAAGCTTCCCACTTTCCTGGTAGTACGCAGACAGCGCTCCGAAGGCGTCGTCAGGTTAGATTACGTGGCCATGTTGCTGCTATGAAGGAAAAACTCTCAGATGAACACAAAATTTACCGTCTCGCATTTTCACATGCGAATGTGGATCGCAACTGGGAAAACGTAGATTAGTCAGATGAAGCCATATTCAAAACATCAAATGAGGGGCGGCGTTTTGTGTATCGTCTGAGGGGCACCCGATATGACCCTGGATATGTGGCTGCTTGCAATCGCAGTTGTCGTGTATCTATTTCATGTTGAGGTTGGATTTCCAGTCGTGGTGCAGGGCAGCTACACGGAATTGAAGAGTACCTGGACAGTGCTTAATACTTACACATCATGAGTAACATCATGGTACCATCAGTACGAGTACTTCAGCCTCATGGTGTTATTCAGTTCCAACAAGACCAGTCTCCAATACATACTTCCCGTGTGGCTCAGGAATGGTTCGCAGGGCAGCCTGAGATTCATTTAATTGACTAGCTGCCTTGTGAAGCACACCTGAATCCCATGGGGAAAATGTGGGCAGAGGTGAAGCGTACTATAAGGGACAGTTGGCCTGAGGCAGATCCACCAAGAACTCGGGATGACCTGTGGAATCTTGTTTCCGATTCATGGCTGGATGTAGGGGAAGGAGATAGATTTGTCAGCCATCTAATAGATTCCATGCCTAGAAGAATGGAACGTTTAATAAATGCAGAAGGGTCTTGGACAATATTAGTGTCTCCCCCAACTCCCAAAACAACACTTTTTAGACCCACGTTTTTTTCTGAAAATGTTTCTCGTAGCAACCGCTCTTTGCATCATATTTTTGTGGAATTCTACTAATAAAGAAAATGTCGTCTCACTTGGATTCGAACTCACGACCTGACGAGTAGGAATCCCGCGCTCTACCACTTTTTTAAAATTTTATTTCATCTGTTCTCAAACATACAATTGTATACATTTAGTTACTACTACTTTGTAGTTCCAGAAAATAATTATCATTTAACGCAAAATGAAAAAGAAAACTCACCACAATTGACCATATTCACTACATTATGAGTAGTACACTCTAAGCGTACTACTTATAAAATTTACAAAATATTTTTGTTTGTCTCGGTGAGGAATTAATACATAGTTCATGTGTAGATACTCCAAAAATTCTACTATAGTATGATTGTTACACAAAATATAACTCAACATCTGGGCAATATACCATATCACAGCATTGTTCTTTTGTCTCGGAAAATAATTCATTTCAAACCCATTTCTAACCATTTCAAAGTTAATAACATTCGAAGGATTTCTAGTTATTAAACCTAATAAACTGCGACATTGTTGCCATATCCTCGCTGTCTGTGTACAGTTCGTGATTCTGTGTTCCAATGTATCTATGTTGCGACATTTGTGACACAAGTTGTCGTCACCAAACTTATGCATCCATCGCTTATATTTAGTATCTATGGCATCACGAACTACTAAGTACCAAATTTATCACTGTGTTGCTAACAAAAGGGAAGTATGTACATTTCGCCATATCAGATTGCAATCGACTTGCGGGTCCTCTATTTGTAATATAATTGTATTAACCCGTTGTAAATAACACTGATAACTTTGATTACAAGCAATGTCGGTCCGAGGAATTTGTACTTGTTCATATCTAAAAAAACTTATTACCTTTTGGTAATATTTCAACCTGATCGATATATCATGTAGAGCAAGAGGAAAGTTTTCCGAGCAGTGAGCCTTCAAGGTCTCAAGCATATAAGAGGTGAGAAGTGGTGGTTGGAGGTCTGCCACTTGTATCGTGCGTCGAATGAATATACTATCAGCTTTATCAAGGACGTTCATCAGTTTCAATCTCCCAAGGCCATACGGGAGGCTCAACTCTGCATAGCTGTCGCGGAAGACTTGTTGAGACCAAATAAACCAACCACACAGCGATTGTATTCTTTTTCCATGGACTCGAGGCATTGATAAGAAATTTGCTACATACCAAACTTTTGACAATAAGTAAATATTAACATATTTTATGCGAGACAATAAGCTTAATGATCTATATTTATACAAATAACTACGCTTCTGTAGTTTGTGTATTAATACTGTATAATTGTTTGCAATCATTGTCTTATTTTGTGGTTCAAACCAAATTCCCAAAATTTTTATTTTCGTCACTGTTTGATATTCTGTTTTTAAACTTTCACCGGTATTATAAACCACTAATTGTTGCGTTTTTTGTTTATTTAGCACTGAACCAGAAGCTTGTTCAAACTTTTGAACATAGTGCTTCATAACATGATTATCTTGTTCACTATGTAATATAATGCACACATCATCTTCTTACGCCAACACTTTTAATGGATGCAAGGGACCCATAGCGTCGTGAATTTCACTCTTTAATTTATATAACAATGGAGACAAAGCAACTGCATACAAGAATTGACTACTGGGACATCCTTGACGAATTCCTCTTTGCATTTGAAACTGCGGCAATAATTGATTGTTTATCACCAAAGTGGTGGTAGCATCTTTATATAAATATTCAACTTGTTGTATGACTTGTTGATCAACTCCATATTGTTGCAATACTGACCACAGATACGTATGTGAAATTTTATCATAAGCAGATTCAAAATCTAAATTCAACAAATAAGTGTTTATTTTATATTCCTGTGCCACTGGAATATAGTCACGGATATTTAATAATATCTGAAACATATTTTTATTGGGCGCTGCTGCATATTGCTCAGGACTTATAAGTTCCGAGGCGTAGTGGCGTAGTCTATGTATTAAACATCTACTAATAATTTATACATCCGTTGTCATTAATGAAATAAGGCGTTAATGTCGAACTTCTGTAGGGCGAGGATTTTTAGGAATAAATACCATAACCGCAGGAGACGGTCGCTTTACTGACTCCGGCACAGCCATCCACTGATTAACCAATTGTGTCAGGGTTTCCCCCATTATGGGCCAAAACTTCTGATATAGACCGGGCGAAATCCCATCGATGCCCGGACGTGCGTTTTTCTTTGTTTTATAAACCGCAGTTTTCACCTCATCAATTGTGTAAGGTGTTCTAAGCACATTGTTACATTCTTGAGAAATATGGGAAGTAATGTATTGACCTACTTCAAAGGTACTATCTCGGTCCTCGTATGGTTTATAAGCATGAGCAAAGGCCACCATAAAAGTATTGCGTATTCCAGGGAAACTATCGTGGAAAACATTTTGTGAATCATAAACACTTGTAATTAATTTTGTTTTACTTCTTTGGACTTCATGCAACAAATGGGCAACAGAATATTGTTCCTGAGGATCAAAGGAATTAACTTTACTTTTGTGGACAAAATCGGTATGTCGTTTACAGTGAAAGGATAATAATAACGCTTTATATTTCCTAAACTTAGGCAATAATGTGCGATTCCTGATAGCGTCTTTTTGGACTTCTAAATAATATCGATAATAAAAGCGATATTTACTCCTCATTTCCCTTTTCTGAGTATAGGTATACCATCGTATAAATAATTGTAGTTTAGGTTTACATAACTTGTACCACCAATCAACGATATTAGGATATTTGTCTATTTGGGTAATCCAATAGTTCCATTTGTGCGTAAATTGATCACAAAAAGTTTGCTCGTCCAATACTGAGTTCGTCATTTTAAAATAGCCACAACCTCGTTGGATAAGGGCAGTTGGTAACTGTATTTTCATTACCAAACTTAAATGGTCTGACACACACACAGGGTAACGAAATACTCCCTTCACATGTGAGATACACGCTGCATTAATATAATACCGATCGATACGGGAACTAGAATTCACACGTATATAAGTCGGTGCATAGGAATCAGAGTGTAACAACTGCCACATGTCATGTAACGGGTACTCTTGAACTAATTGATACAGTTCAGGATTATAATTATTATCAGATTCCGCAACCGAGCAATTGATCACATAATTAAAGTCACCTCAGAAAATAAGATATGACGTGCATATCCGTAAATAAACCGGAAGGTCCTGTGCATAAAAAATGCCATACTCTTTACAGTGTTGAGACCCTGAGGGACCATATATATTAATGAAGGTATAATTGTGAAACCTTGCACTAATAATCCGCCCTGATAGATGGCACTGTACGTCACTAAGTGTTATACCGTCTCTAGTTAGAATTGCAGTGCCTAAGTTGTTATGCTTATAATTAGCATAAACGTTCAAACTTTCTGGTAATTGAGTTATATCTGGACCTACTTCTTGCAAAAACACAACATGGAGTTCGGACTTTACTATATAATCTTGAAGTGCTAGCATCCTGGCAGGGCTTAACGGCCCCCAATATTTATACTAGCTATAGTATACTAGCTATAGCTGCCATGAATACAGAAAACAAAAGGAAATAGCCCCAGGATGACATCGTTGCACTAATTAACCCCCACTAAATGACTCACTTTTAGTTTTCTCCATACTTGTTTGTTCGGCGCCACCTCTATACACCCCAAAGCGGGTTGTTCGAAGAAACGATGGGTTCATGTTGGAGGCGTCTTTGCCACTTAAAGAGCCATGTTTTTTTCGCCCACGTTTTCGTTTCTTTTCTTGAATAGTGCATTATTCGGAGTCACTTGTCACTGGTATATCTACCTTACCTGGTTCAAAGAGCTCTTTGTTCACCTCCTGTGTTGTTGGTGTAACTGCTTTCTCTGGGGGTGGAAGAAATACTTCACTTTGCTTGATATTCAATATTGTGGGGTCACCCTTTTCACTACTTGCACTGGGGCCATCACTTACACTACAAAACCCTCTGTTCGAGGGGGTTGGGTTGGGAAGTGGATGGGAAGGGGGGTTGGATTCCTGTTGGAGTTGCTGATCCGGATCTAAGTGTTCTTCTTGCACTTCGTGGGACCGATGCGTTTCCTTTTCGTCTAAAACTCCGTGGTCGTCTGGTTGTATAAGAGTCGCACAAACTTGTCCTCCAGTACGTGACACATTAAGCTGCTCTCGATGGTCCACCGTTGCCACTTGTCCGGGAACCGATTGCTCTGCTCGCAGTCCCGTTACATTCCCATAAACTTCTTCCACTGACGGGAATTCTACTGATTGGAATTTGGGTTCTTCCGCTTTGTCCGACGTGGACACGCGGTCTGTAGGTTGAGCACTATTCACTAAACGCTGAGTGCAAGCTTGATACGTATGTAAGGTACTATTACATTTGTAACATCGCTTTGCTTGAGAGTTGTAATGCACTAAATAGCGCTCATTACGTATTTCAACAAACGTAGGTATTGAACGTTGAAGTTCTATATATACTAACTTGCGACCCGTAGGAACACGGTACCTATGACCTGCAGTAAAGAATTCGTCTTTTATCGATTTGACGATTCCGTATTGGGACAACACTTCGTAAATGTCAGTATGGGGTAGTTCAGTAGGGACCACTGATAGTTTCACCAATGTTATCGGCTTATCCGCTAATTCCACTTTCACTTTGAAGGTCTGGTACTCATCAGTAAACTGAATTTCGTGAGGGTACTCACGTAATATTTGCTCACATAATAACGCAGATAATAATTTCACATAGACACACTTTTTGTGACCGTCAATCTGGATTGAAAGAATTTGTTCTTCCTCGAATCGAAATACTTCATAAATAAACTCATGCACTTTATACGTTACTGGTCGTTGATTAGCTTCTGAGAAATCAAAACGTAGTGTGTTCACTCTTTTCTCCACCATGCCTGTTCCTATCAAACGACAATACAAGCACACGGTTTGTTCGCGCACAGAGGGTGCTATACACACGAGCACTCGCCACCGCAGCACAGCTGTGACTCACCACTGATCTAAGATGAAAACACCGAGAAACCTATTCTGAAAAAAATGATTTAAATTTCGGGTGTTCGATGGCAATGATACTCGTATCACTTGGAAATGCTGTATTAAACTTTTGGTATTCCGAAACCCCGGAATCTCGGTGTAACAATTTTTTTAACACACTTAAAAAGGAAACAGCAATGAAAATTTTCGAATTTACTTCCATTACTCAATTAGTGAAAGTGCGGATTTACACGGTTTCTTTCCTACAACCCCGTCAAGTTCTAATGTTATGTAGCATATTTTTGATTATGGTATTTTCGCATTCTACAATTGCGAAATTCCGAAATCTCGACAGTCTAGAATTCCGTAATTGAATAATTGACTTCTTAATGCTATCTACTCGACCGCCGCTGGTTTTTATACAAGATATGTCAAAAACCTCAGGTTGAAACGGCTGATTAGAAATAAAATCATAGGGCGCTCTCTCATAGAGAGTCACTTTATAAATTCTTCAATTTGCGCGCCCCATTAGTTTCTTTTTGATCATGCATGAACATTATTTTAAATTTTAGTACGACTTGTTTAAGAAAAGGATGTCTTTAAAAAGTTCTTTATTACGTCTGTCTCGACCGTACAAATGAACAGGACAGGGATTGGGATACGATAAAGTTAAATGAATTTTATGTGTACTAAAAAGAAAATTATCAGGTAGGATGAAATGTTAATAATACTTATCAGCATGTCCACCGCTAACTTGGGCTTCGTCCCCCAGCGGATCCGCCGCCCAGCTCCCTTCGGACGCATCGTGCCCCCTTTGCACACCTCGCGAAGTGTGCATCCAAATACATCCTAACTTTCAGAAGGGATCAGTTATTTATACACATCCTAGCAATTATTAAATGATAAATATGAACATATATAAATATATACGAGGGTCATTGTAAAAATCATGTCAACTATTTTTTTTTCGAAAATGGTATCAAATAAAAAAAATCTGAAATATGCAAGTGGAAGGTGAGTTCATATGTAAACATTACATGTAGGGAGATGGAGGAACACACACACCACCATAAAGATATAGCACGAGAAAAAAGATGAAAAAAGTTTTGTCGTTGAAAACGTGTTTTACTGTCAATTGGAACAGTACACAATAGTACATTACACGCATTCCATGGCAGCAGGAGTCTTCCCAAGAATCCACAAGATGGCAGGTCATCATGACACAGTAACGTGACGTGACGCTAGATGGCAGTCTGTTCAGGAGAAAGAAGCGGGAAGAGAGACCACACACCACAGTGTGGGTTAAGCAGCCTTTCAGGATGGATGTTACCCGACTTGAAAAAGCGTTCTTACGTGAAGATTGCAGTTCTCCGTGGAAGGAATGCGCGACAATGGCACAAAGAGCTTGTGGAAGCGTTAGGAAATACCAGAACTGAAAGAGCCATTCCGTGGAACACGCGAAGACATTGTCACAATAGTGACGCGTGAAATCCGAAGATTCGCTCATAGTGAGGCCACGGGTATTCGGCGTCTTCCACAACGTTGGCAGTGTGTGATGGGAGACTACTTCGAGGGACTCTAACATGTCACCGGTACGTGTTCCTGCCCTGTACTATTGTGTACTGTTGCAGTTGATAGTAAAACACTTTTGAAACGACAAAATGTTTTTCGTCTTTTTTCTCGTGCTATATCTTTATGGTGGTGTGTGTGTTCCCCATCTCCTTATATGTAATGTTTACATATGAAATCACCTTCCATTTGCATATTTCAGAATTTTTTAATCGTTACCATTTTCAAAAAAAATGTTGCCATGACTTTTGCAACGACCCTCGTATTTAAAGAAACAGGAAGCAAAAGTGTTGTCCCGGGCGAGATTCGAACCCGAGACCTTTCACTCAAGAAGCCGACGCCTAGACCAGTCATCCACGAAGGCGACCTGTCAAATGAGTCTTTCGAACTTATATTTACAATGCACGTATTATGTAAGAAGCCTAGTCACGTGTCTTATTTCCAATCTCTGTGCTCTACTGATAGTGTTGTCCTGGTTAATTTGCACCGTTGAGAAAGTCCTTTTTATTAATTTTGTAGGGTTATTGCGGTTTTCATGCTTTTTCTCAAGCTAATATTGTGTTGCTCAAATGATAAAGTGTTCTGCAACCAGCCAAATCCAGCCCGGTACAGGCTACTATTTATTTTAGAATAAAGAAGTCTGTAATAACAAAATATTAACATGTGTTTTTTATATATATACATATATAGAAATATATAAAAGTAACAATGGAATGTTGTATTGTCACCCGACTTGCGTCGCTGTGCACAATTTCATCATTTATGACGTCGGGAAATTAGTTAAATTAACGTTACAAATGTTGAGGACACCACGAACCATTGTGAGCTAAAGAAACGAATGTAGAACGTCTTAAAACAAACAAAAGTGCTGCATTTATTAATTGTTTTCTTATGTTCTTCCACTTTAGAACATCCGAACAATTTATGGATATAGAAACACTAAAAATACATAGCATATATTTTTTCGAGCCAAATGTTGTCTTCGTTTCTTTAAAATTCAATTATCAAATTTTCTAGCCTCTCTCAGAATTTTAATTTTACGCCAACAAATCTGCATTAGTAACCATGTTGTAGAGCTTGAAAACATCTTCATTGATTGAAAAAAGAAGGTCATCGTAGGTGAAAATCCGACTGAGATATCGCTAAACTACCACAAAAACACTTTAATTTATTTTGATGTTAGATTCGCATCTTTTGAGCTGACATTTGGTGGAGAACCATCATTTTTTATGGTGAATCTGGCAGTATTTCTTATTTATCACTTTTCCTTCCAAGGCACTTATCACCATCTTAACCTGCTAGGCCCTTTCCGAAATGTTGGGTCGAGTTTTTTACTCTTGTAAATATGTACGGAAACTTGAATCTCTCCAAAACCAGAAAAGCTAAAAAATCTTAATCAAAAACCGTTGTGTAGCTCTTAATGTATAATTCAAAGGTATGGAATCACCTTTTCTGAAAATTAATTTCTTTATTCCAGTAATTAGGCTGAAAAATAAGTAACGAATTATATAAAGTGTGATTTTAACCAATTATTTGGAGTGAAGGAAATCAATAAAATTCTGCTAAATTTTGTAATATTTAGACCTACCGACCGAGTGTATGCATGCAAATAAATCATGGCCCTAAATCACACTCCTTCTCTTCTACGAGTTTTCAAACATTTCCTTTTGCGAAAGATACCGGATTTCGGTCTTAAATGTCTCAGATGGGTCCTCATGAAAAATTCTGAAATTTGGTATCGAGGCATAACATTTCTTTAAAAGTCGTTATGATAACTTGAGGTATGAAGGAACCCACATACGAAAACTAAAAAAAATAAAATAGAATTGTAACCATTTTCAAAAATTATACAGGGATGACCCAATTTTACTATAACTAACCTGAACCAATCTAATCTCCGTTATCTAAAATCAGTAATGTATAAAATGGTCCACTTAGCGTGACTCAATCTGGTGATGTTTTAATAAGACAAATCTCGGCAAAAAAGTTTAGTTGCAAAAGTAGAACATGGTTAAAGCCTTTGCTTTCTAAACCAATGCCGCACGGACATGGATTCAAGCCCTGGTCAAGTTAAGCATTTTTCCTTCTAGTTAATTAGGCAATAGTAACTTCTCTTCATCAGATGACAAAGTATAGAATTTGCAACCAAGCCAGAGAGAGAGATCAAAGCCATATGAAACAAACATTTCAGAGTATTTCTTTAGTCAAGTACATTTTAGTCTCTTAAAATGACTCATCGTTCGTGGGGATCATGAGCTTTGAGGGTCGTGAATTTACTGTATGGCACCTTGATCAACTTTGGATATAACAACATTTACTTAATTTGTATTTAACGTTCAATTATAATATACTGACGTTCTGTCAACACCCACCACTTCTCTGATACTATATTTCAAACATAATAATCACTTATATCCTGAAATGCTTGTATGGATACATATAAAACTGATTATTATTATTTTATCTAATTATTGATGATTTGAAAAATAAATATATAACATAAAAATAAATTTTCCAGAACGGGATTCGAACCCAGGACCTGACGATTAGAAGCCATGCGATCTATCACTTTTGTATTATTTTATTCTATACAAAAACTGTTAAAACAACACACTACATAACTTTCCTATTTAACTGCATATACAAGGATAACATCAAATTAATAGAATGCCTTATTATATTAAGGCATAATTCTTCATTCTTATCTTCATCGGTATTTTATTAAATGTCAGTTTCAAACAGGCAATATACCATTTCACATCATTACTTTATCTATTTCGTTTGACAAAATCTAATGTTTGCGCCGAGAACCACGTTAAAAATTTCCGTTTTGCCGGCGAAAAATAGCGAAATATAGGTCTTTGAAATACTTTGTGACATCAATACCTCCTACTTGATAACGAGTAATTGTGTTTATATTCTGAGAAAATTTAACTCATATTTTTTGTTGTTGATTACATTCGAAGAGGGAATGAAATAAAGAACCTTTTCTCTCACATTTATCACATTGATCGGACTTACTGATACCTTTTTATAAAAATTTACCACATATGATTCAAGGTTATACACTTGAAGAAATAAACGATAATGAAGAATGGGGTTACATTTGAGGTTATTTAAATTTCCACAAATATGTTCCCAGTCTTCCTCAGGTTCAATATGTAACCGATTCGTACAATTAATATTTCGTGTTTGGAGAAATATATAAATTTGTTTCACAGTCTTTGTATCCATCTGTAAATGATTGATAATCGAATAAACGATTTCAACTATTATCTGATTAAATGGGAACATCGGAGCCCAAATCGATCTTAGGTTTACAGGAGTGTCTAGTTTAATCCTGTTTAATACTATCATCATTATATTGTAAGAGCAATTCTCACTATATTCACATATTATATCTATACAGCGACTTATCACCACGGCTGGCGCTTGAATTTGAATATTTTTCAGATCAACACCTCCCTGGCCAACAGGAATATATAAAATTTCGCGATTACACCGTAACATTCGCTTATACCATAAGAACATTCCGGAATATTTAGCGATATTTGCCCCCAAAATCTGTTGAAAAGGGAGGTTCTGCATAATATAGTATGCTTTACTGAACACAAATATGTTGAGGAATCTAGCTCTCTCTATCAAAGACGAAGAATATTCTTTATACGCTTTTAAGTCATAGATCATGCGTCCTATAATTCAATTTTGATTTATTACAACCGTTTGTTTAAACACCTTCGTCCATTTCGCTCCCAAGATCTTCATTTCATTTGTCATGTTTACATGTTTTAATAGTGATTCTGAGATATGCGATTTACAATTGATAGCTTGAGTTTTGTTTAAATTAATTGTAATACTAGACAGATTACCGAATACCTTCAAATAACGAAAAATACATTGAAAATCCTTATTTGAATTAACGAAATAGGTGTTGTAATCCGCATAACTTAAAATACGAAGCGGGTTATTCAGCACCTTAATGCCCTCTATAGATTGATATAATGATATATGGTCTAGACCAATGGTATAATTAAGATCGAAAACATGATAGACGCAGAACAGCATCCTTGATTTAGGCCACGATGTAGTATTGTCTTGTAGCCTACCGAACCATTTGTAGAAAGTTTAATATAACGGTTGTTATAAATCCATCTAATTAGATTTTTTTAAGAAGATGCAATGCTTTCAGAATAGCAAAAATATAGCTATGATACACGGAATCGTGAGCTTTTGCAAAGTCTGTCTTAAGTAATAGAAAATTGTGTCCCAGTCTTGAGAAACTATCATGTATACATGACAGTAAAACAAAAATCAGGTTAGATCCACTTACACCACTTTGACAACAATGTAATATAGATTTCAATACAGAGCGTTATCTATTTGCTATGCATTTAAGAAACAATTTAGAGTCTACGTTTTCCATGTGGATCAGCAGTAAAGTATCCATAGACTGTGTTTGATTACTCTTTTTTATAACAAAATACCAATAGAAGTAAAGAAATCGCCTACTACTGTTGGCGAATCCCAGGAGGAGTTAAACAATGTAACCATATCACTTAATATTCGCTTTTTGTAACGTACCGCCATTTAGCACCAAGGTCATCCCAACCTGTCGAAGGTGATAAATTTATCTGTTTAGTAGCATCCTTTATTTCTTCTACTGTAAACGGTTGTATTAACATTTCTTGTTCATTCTCATTTAGAGTATTCAAACTTTCTAAATTAAACTCATTTAATATGTCAAGCTCGTTGGATTCAAATTTTCACTAAAAGCTTTTTATATTGATTGTTTATTCCTTCATAGACCTCAGTACTACAGAAGATAGTTTGTTGTTCATTTCGAAATTAATTTATAAATCGTTGATCGTATTTTTGTTTATCGAGAATCACTTGTGCTAAATTTGCAGTCTCAGTTAAACCACATTTCTCTAATTTAAGACGATTTTTCATACCTTATTGTTTCTGTAAATATAAATGATGAATTTTACTAACCATTTACTATCTCTCATAGAATGTTTATTATATTATGTCAATATTTTTTTATAGAAATTAGTTAATTTAATTTTATCCTTAAAGTATTCTTTCGAAAAATATTTATATTCATAAATAAGCTTTTTTCTTCTTTACCCATATTTGAAGTCATACAAGTTTTTTCATAGTACTTACATTTATTTTCTTCATTCCTAATATTCATAGCTAATTGCGAAAAACTTTCAAGCTCTAATAACTCTTTATTGAGAGGCCACGTATAAGATTCATGCAGATTTAAATTTATCTCGCATTTGAAGTCACTATATAACATTAAATGGTCTGAAAAAAACCAGACGTTTGACTTGTATTTTTTGAAAAAAAAAAAAAAGATTATCAAGACATGTGTGCAAAATATATCATCGATTTTACTTTGACAGGAACTTGACACGAATGTTATTAGAAGGTACTGGGGTTCAGAATTTCCCATACTTCAGATAACTTAAAAGTATATATATTATCCTTTTAATGAAATCGCTGAAGTTATGATTTGAGGCTTGTTCATTTACCTCGTTAATCGTATTATAATGCCGAATAAAATTTAACTTTGTTTACCAATTCCTTGCAGGTCACATGCAAATTCATTTTTAAACATATTCTCCCTTAGTGTTTTCCTTTCTGAACCACTGAACAAATATATATTGATCAGAATGATGTCGTCAATTTTTACAGCATAAATTTTAGCAGAAGTTGATTTATAATAATCACGGACGTTTATGTCTTATCGAATTAGCAAAGAACATCCTGCATGACTTTCAAGTTCGTAGTTTTTCAAATAGTTATAATTTCGCACATTAATATTATGGAAAGCTATTTCCTAGCAAGCCATAATGTGAATATTTAGATCTTTTATACGTTTTTCTAATATTTTTGATTTACTGACACTGAAACTATGACACACATAAAACGTATTCTTGATGTTATAGGTTTGTACCGAACATACATTATTATTTGTTGAAATACAGGCAAACAAACAGATTACTACTAAACCAATATGTTTATCACTTCCATTGTTCTTTTTTCTTGTAATGCAAAGAAAGGTTTCAAATAGTTAAATAATATTTATGCTCAATTCACCATCAAAACACACGGATAATTTAAATGTCACTGCACAAAATAGGTTACTCACTATTATGAGAATTCATTGTTTGTTTGTTTTCTTTCACTTCTTTTAGTTTTTTCTGGCGTTTTTTTACAATTTAGATTGAAAAAGAGTACTTACCTCAGTTTGTCGTTTACGAGTTGTCGAGACTGTACCTTCACTACTGTCCAGATCCTCGTCCTCTGAAAATATTGACATCGGGATATTGTGCACTCGCGTGTTTACTATTGCCTCAGTTTGACATCAATTGAATATTATAAGATGCCAATTTTATAAATAGCGGGACTTGATTCTTTACATTTTTAAAGTAGAGCAGACGACGCCCACTGTATACCTTAAAATGCAAATTACCCTTCTGATTCAACTTTACTACTTTTGTAATTTCGCCAAATTGGGCTAGATTTTTAACAAGACACATATCAGGAATCTCAAGGGGGATAGTAAGAGCTCTTACTACTTGTTTTATCTGACTTTTAATATGATATATGCTGGTAGAATATATAGAATTTCTTCATAGATAAATGTAATTTCTCCGTTACAATTACGAACTATTCTTGCAGTAATCTGTAATGGCGTAGCTTACAAGTAAAGTTTTTTTTATATAATTACATACTCCTAGCGATTGAATTTCATTTTCAAAAGTATCAAAAACATTATAGATTAATTCATGCAAATTGTGTAAATTTGGTTTATGAGGTAGTACATTTATATCCACGCACACCGTATTTTACCGCTGAAAATTATATGCTTCATTTGTCATTGCACACATTTCAAGAACTTGCACTATATAAACTTATTTAAAAATGTTCAAAACCACTAGGAGATCCCACCCAATTTCACTTTCCTACTTCCATTCACCTCACTGGCCAAGCCAGCTTGTAGTTCCAACGTCACAGCACTGCTACTCCGACGAACCACTAACTAGAACTGAACTTCGCTCTACCACTGAACACATCTATCTACTTCTTTCTGATAGAACTCCTTCTCAAGAAACATGACTGAATTATCGATGTTAACAGACAATGACATTGATATACGTTGCAAATGCTGTTGTTTTTATCTCCTTTCCCTTTATTATACTATGAATGCGGAAACAAAATTTCCTGTCTTCACTTTCATTGTAAATGTGCTTTTACATACGGAAACGCAGGTGACAAAACGATCATGTGCTCAGATGTATGGATGGCTTCGGAATACTGTATCATTATGTATTTTAATGAATGTTACTCTTTTCTACATTTAATACCATTTCAACATGTCTTGATGCTCTTAAAAGAAGAAACAAACATCTGCACATTTTTTTTCCAATTTCGAAGGTTCATCCTTCCTTCCAGGGCTCAAATCTGGCATCTTTGGTTTACTGTTTCCGAAGATACCCGAAGTTGAACTTAGATAATTTTCAGCTCAAAACAAGCTAATCTGTGCGGTCAACCTTTTTGGAATAGGCTGTAATAAATGAATGCTTTTTGGATTTTAGTTGTTCAGTATGAAAATACTTCTATAGTCCTCTGTATAAATATAGGCTAAACTTCATTTGCTATAAAGCATGACTAGCACGACTCATTTGCTAAAAAAACATGAGTCGCCTTTCTCATCGTACATAGTACATTGTGTCTCATTTCAGCCAGTAGGCATATCGGATCTTCAGACCTGTAGAAATGTAAATTGTTGATAGTCCACTACGGCCCATCCCCTTCCATTTGAAAGATTCTCTATATCCTTATAATAGTGCTCTGCTCGATAGCAGGTTTATGATCCAATAATCCCAGACCATGCTGATTTAAAATTGTTTTACGTAGAATGGGGGTAATTTTAACACTTTAAAGATGGCACTGAAAATTTAAGTTGATTACTAAGCATGAAGTTCAATGTAACTGCTGGGTTTGAAAGGGGAATTTCATTAACAATCGACCAGAACCATCGAGCAAGAAAAAACTATTCTTCAATGTAGGTAAATATTTCATAGAATCAGTTAAAATATTTTTATGATTATGGTAATGAGCTTAATGTAATCATACAAATCATTCTTGGTACAGAGGTTAATAGCTGAAAGTTGGAATCATCAGAAGATAGGGACATGAATTCTAGTTCTGACTAAGGTTTCCCTCAGTGTACCAGACGAATGCTGGAATTTTGCCTTGATTTAAAATCCCTTCCCTTTCTCCGGAAGAGTGATGGTGTAGAGTTGTCGCCTTCCAGATTTAAGATTGGACTTGGTCACAGCCACCATTTGCGCCCACCGATAAAAATTATATTTAGGACTATTAATAGGCACCAGTATTTAGCGTTATTACTCTATTCTTGTCAAGACTAAAGTTAGCAAGACACATGTCATAACGAAAAACAAATTGGGTTTATATAATTTGTAAATATGTAAATATTCTACAGAAAATAAAAAATACCTGAAATACCTAGCACCACTTTAAGCTAGAAATCTCCTTTAGAGATGGAAGGTGGAGTAAACCGTGCCTCTGGCAAAAGCAGAGAGGAATAGTATATCAGAACCAGAAGGGCGTGAAATTGAGAAATGAACACATATTGAAGAATTCCAATGACCCTGAACAAACCGAGGCCAGAGAAAGTTAGAGGAATGATCAGGCTGTAGCTCAGGGTATCTACTCTAATATAGAGGCTTTGACAAGAGAGGTTCAAAAAATATTTCCTATTTCTTCATTCTTGTAATGAAGTCCCAAACCTCCTTATTTGTTAGGAAAGGGTTAGTCAACCACAGTAGCTATCATAAAGAAACTTACTCAGTTTGTTTGTATATTCTAAGCATATAATTCCAACAATTTATATCATCGCTTCCATAAAACTTTAACATACGTTTAATTTCAATAAAATTTAATATTGCATGCAGAAAACATTCAATGCTGTCTTATTGAAATAAATCCCTGTTTTCATAAAAAAAATAAAACATTCTTCTTCGGAATTGTCTTTTTAGTGTCCTCTAGTTCTTGGTAATTGAAATAAATGCCAGATTCTTCAAATTGTTCGTAAATTAGCATTTGATTTTCATTAAAGTTTCATTGTTCCATTTTGTTATTCTTAGAAGAGAATGAGTAATTCATAAGAGAGAAAATTACATTTATAAGGCTGTCCGTCAAAGTTGTTTAATAAAGATATTGAAAATGACTAATTCAAAATTAAAAGCAAAATTTATTAAGAAATAGTTCATGGTAAATATATTGTTGAATCATTCTTACTTCAAAGAGACCAAACATGAAATAGTGCACTCCGTTGATTAATAAATCAGTATTCTCGTTTTCTTTTTTACTATTCTGCATGTGCAAATAAATTCGTCGTTCTAATCAGGACTAAGTAAAGAAAATATACAGGTCCAACAAGGGTAACTCTCGAACGTACAATAAGGACCTGAGAGACCCTTTTGATTATATTTTGTAACTTATTTTATTCTAAATATTTTTCTTTTTAGACCCAAAACTCTGTGACGTCTCATTATAGAACTTGATACATGTTATAAGCATATTTTGTTCCAATTTCGATGTTTTTGGTTGTAATATATTTAAACTTAACTTCCCCTATATTTGCACTTTGTGGATCTCGGAGACCCCCATTGAAATTAGTTGTTCGAGGGTGTATGTGCTGTGTTTAAATTGACTTTGTATTTGATTGATGATTGTATTTAATTGATGTCTTGCAAGTTTGTAGGATGTTGTGGATCCAGAGAGGTGGTAAGGGAGTGCCTCAGTGGAAAATTACTTTGTTTTATAGAATTATTTCAACAATATATCTCACGACGAGTACCAATAGGTGTACAAAAGAACTTAATGGAAGTGCACATTGAATTAATTGAATTGACTCCTTGACGATAGACCCCAAACAATAAACCAAGGGAAAAGGTGGCCTCAAGGATCATTCAAAAGTCAAACGAAACTCTGTTAATTCGTAAATAAAGAAGGTAATTGAAGAGGTGGCCAACATTTTGAACTATAACCGAAATATTTTCGCCATCTTATATACCATCATATTAGATTCCATTCAGTTTCTTTAAATAGGAATGGGATCATAGCATGTCAATTTGGATCAGAAAAAATTTACAAATGCAATGGTGAAATTACTATTTTAAGATATATTCAGCAGTTTTTAAATTATTTGCAATCACTTTTATAAATATGTATTTTGTGGAAGTAATATAACTTGTCCGCACTAGGTGATAATTATTGCGCTATGATGCGCATTTTTGTTGCATGATGTGTGACTGGGTGATCCAGGAGGATATAGGCAAATTATACTAGCAACAGTTGCTCGACTTAGGGAACCCTGACGTAAGGGGTATTGAAGGATAGTGCCTGAAAATAAAAGCCAAAGAGAAAGAATTAATACAGCTAATAAATATAGTTCTCTCTGTTACAGTAATTATAATATATTCAGATAATTAAGCACCAACTTGAATTCTAATTTAAAAATGACATGATAATGGTCGGTTCGTAATCCTATAAGACTTTAGAATTTAAGAGCTTCTGTGTGATGTTGTGAAAACGGATAAGGATTCGAGAATCCATAGTATAGGTCCGTACAAAAATGGAGGTTCACGGAGTTTTATGTTTTCATAATTTACTATGGAGTATTTGCTCTTGGGTACACATTTGGTAAATGGAACGTTTTCCCAAATGTTCGCTGCCCATATGCAAATGTGTATGTATCTCCTTAACAAAGGTACCTAGAAAGGTGATTCTGGTGTCAAGATATATGTTTTTTGAAGTCGCTGAATTCATATATGGCATCATATGCCTTGCTACTTTGAAGTCTCATAGTATTTTCACAATTTGGTCTGTAAAGGCCATAGATGTACGATAAGCGTTGGTTCTCAAAACACGTGCCTTAATGACACGAATGCAGATGTGAAATTAGATTCACATTTTATTAACTATATTTTTGACAAGTTCACTAAAAATATAGTAGCTACTAAGCAGCCAGGATCGAAATAAAGTGAAGCGATACAGAAAGACGGTTCCGTTTTGTGAATATCTGGAACGTTTCTTTGATCTGATATGCATGTGTTGTCTGTTATGTTATATAACAACTAAAAAGATCAAGCTCATTTTCTTTCGATATGTCGACCTTGATATCTTTATAAATATTCTTTCTAACAACGTGCTTGTATGTAAAAGTAATGTCCCATATTTATATGGATGTTTTATAGTTCAAGGTCTGAGTACCATCGACGAATGTGGAAGAAACAGATTCCTCCTGCGGTCTGCTGTTGGCTGCAACGAGTTCGCGATTTTATGTGAGAGGACCAAAAGGGAGAAGGTGTTGAGTTCAACTCAAAGTGCCAGTAAACGTATAAGAGAGACTGCAGAAATAATGGAAAATGTTCTGGAAAGAATAACGTTCATCTACGACATAAATCACTCCTATTGCGACGTCGATAACGAATGCGAAGCGAATTGTTGATGCTTCTTTGAAAAGCCAAGCGCAGTCTAGAGCAAATGCTAAAATATTAATAATAGTGAGGAATTAAATCCTAACGACAGTAGTATTTCTTTATAGTTTAAATGTAACTGCAAGGCTCAATCATATGTGCGTTGTTCTTTGCATTATATGTGGGCATGTCGGATCTACGAAAGATGGTGCGAATGTGATGAATAACTTTCGTGAATGTCAAGTGGCCATAGCGCATAAGTTCCTTGCTGCAGTGGTCTTTCTCCAAAATGATGTGTTCAGTCGCAGAGGTGATATAGACAAGGAATCAAAGACTATTCATCGTTGATATCTTTCATCACCGAAACTGCATGAAAGTTTACATAAACGTGAACGGTTTCCAGCGCAAAACTGAAATAAATTAAATTATCACTGACATTTGTCTTCTTCCGTAGACTTAGAATAATTGATCCATTGCTTAGTCATAGTTCTTCTTCACACTTGAAGAAAATAGAGAACTCATTAATAACATCAAGAATAGTATCTTCAACTACGAGGTGAAACTACTTCTGGTTACTGAATACGATAAGAAAATAAAGTTTTGTCCGTCAAAATGTCGCAATAGCCCTTTGTCCGTATATTCATGGCTTCTTAACACTGAAGAGTATTGGCTTATACAATCCAATAGCACGATGATATTAAAAATGTTAGAGTATAAAATATTAATTCAGTTAAGATACGATTAGTGTTATCCGCGAGATAAAACAGAAAAACGTCTATGGGAAACGAGACAGAAAGAACTCTTGTAATGTACAATATCCATGTTTTGTGGCCATTTTCGAAACGAGGCAGTCTCAATTTGGGCTAGAGAGCAACACTATATAGAACGATTGACCTTGCCCTATATCGCCCCAGGAGTACACATCACGCCCGTTGTAGGCATAATATGGCAGTAGGAGTGTAGAGATGCTGTGACTACTGTGTGATGTTTCTATATTCCCGCTGTGGCATCTAAATGTCCTGATATATGGCAAGGGTACATAGTTGCACTTTTCAAAGAAAGATACAGTATCTCAAGAATAGTTCAGCGGTGTAAAAGCAAAGGACCGACCATCAGCAAGTCTCGAGTATGGCGCATTATTCAACAGCATAAAAATGTTTTTCGCCCGGAAGCGCTTTATCCGAAAAATTACGAAGATAGTTGGTTCAACCAGTCCGGCCCACCGAGGTAGTGCAACGTGTAAGGACAGGTGGGGTTAAATAAAATCCAGTAATATAGCGCAGCCACGCAGGTACGTCCAAATCCACAACGTGGGGTGGATAATTTACGGCAATATTTCATTAGAATTCCGACATAAAGGACGTAGACACACCTTGATGGAATGTTATATAAAGGAACGGTTCATTAACGCCAGGAAATTGTACGAGCGCTGCCTTGCAGGTGTAAGTGACAGTGGATGATTACTCTATAGAAACTCCTCATCTACCTTGATGACACAAACGCACCTCGCGCAATTTTATATCCACCAAAAGGACAAAAGTTGTTTTTGAACTTTATTCGGCAAAACCGTGAAATGTTTTGGAAAGGGCTCGTTTGTGCGTCTGGTTTCTGTAACCATGGCAAACTCACGATTTTCCGAGTGGGAAGAATACGCAGTACCTCCTAGAGAATATCACGGCCCACATTTACTATGAAGTCATGCCTAGTTTGTATGTTGTGAAGCAATATAACGTATGGATTCACATGGATAAGGCATCTAGTCTACCTTCTATCATCTACTACAGAAAAAACTCTAAGACCGGCATCCGTGTCATCCAGTTTCGTCAGCCCCTGTCAAGTCACCGGATGCATCTTCTATGAACTTTTTCCTGATTGGTTTCTTGAAGTAAGACATAGTTTCACGACGTCCCACCACTGTTGAAAGTCTTTAGAAAATATGTAAACAGGTCGGAGACAACACTTCCACTGTGCTCTTCTTGCGAAGCCTTCGATACTGGAAGTTGCGATGCTTAGCAATAGTCCAGGCCCACAGCTATCACCTTAAGCATCATCTCTGGTGGCGAAAGAGGTTTTCACTTTAAGAAGATATGTAAAGTCGTCCTATCTTAACTGAATCAACGTCCTCTATTACCAAGAAATCCATTGAATAAAGTCGATTTTAAACTTAAAGACAAATTATGTGACTCGGCCGAACTTACTAATTTCTGTAAGTCCACCAAAATGGCCGAGAACTTACTTTCATATTTTTCTTGTCTTTTCAGTATCAATGAAGCTCAGTTTTGCTTTAACTTTATTTTTTTTATTATTTTTATATGGGCCAGTTTAGTAACTTTGGACTTCGGCCCGTCACGATTTGCCTTTAGCTGTTGTGTTAAAATCCACACCCATGCCCCTGCCGGGACTCGAACCCGGGACCGTTGAGTCGATAGCCTACCGCCGCAGACCGCTCAGTTTTGCTATCGAATGCAACACCAGATTTGACTGATGATAAAATTCGTGAAGATGAAGAAATTGTTGACCAAACATCAGACACAAACATCAAAGTGAAGTCTAAATCTACGCAGATTTTCTGTCCTCTCCCATCTTCTACCAACTGAAAAAGAGAGAGAATAAAACGTTCCTTCAAATTATAATGGATCATAGGGTATACGACATATGCGAAAGTAGAACGTTGTTGACATACCTGAATGGTGTTTGTTTTCAGTTTTATGTGAAACTGGAATTTGCTCAATTCTCATGCTCTTGCATCAGGTAAAAACACACTTATGCCTCTACAGTCACTTCAGCAGACTTTACTATCGGAGTGGTTGATAATTTTTATTTTGAAGATAAATCAACACTGTAAGGGTAATCTAGAAGCTATCACAGAGCCAGGTAATCTTCCAATACCGCCCTGAGGGACGATTAGAAACCAATCCAAATGCAAACCACAGGAAAAGAACTTACTTTGTCCATTTTTATTCAAAGCGAGATAATAGAACCATCTGTTTCCTCTTTGACAAGCTATAATACATGAAGATAGTATATATAGTCCGTTTATTACAAGCAAATCTGTATTAGAAGTACAGGTATGCGAAATGCTAATTGTGGACTTTTAAAACGCTCTCCTGTAAGAAAATGAACAAAGCACGTTCTTTTCTATGGTCTTTTAATGTAATCTGCTGATCTCAAGAAAATATACTGTAAACTGTTGTCAGAGCTGTCATGCCAAAAATTTCGTAACATAAAAATACTCCAAAAGACCTGGAGAACTTCCTAACACGTTCGCTCTTGTTTATGATGTAGAACCTTCAGCTTCAGAGGCAGCAACTGACATGCAACCAGAACTTAATTTCATCTCCCTAGTTAGATGTGGTAAGTGCGTGTGCAATAATGCACTTGAGATCCCATCATGGAGCGGTTCCCATTTCCTAATTTTTAGTTGATTACTTACAAAGTCACAAATGGCATTTTTACCTGTGTTACCATCTTCAGTCACAGATTTCGCAGATGATTTTGATGATAGAATGCAGTAGTAGCTAAATCAAACCAAAATCACAATATTCTTTGACCAAGAGGCATACTGTACAGTTGGAGATAACATAATGACTCATCCAGAAGATTTTCCAGGTATATATCTAATGTTGGGAATGTTTCATTTCACAAAAGTAGTTTTGAAATGCACTGGCAGATACCTCACAGCAATTGGATTCGATGATGCTCTGATTGAGACTGTCATTTTTGAAGTAATTACTGCAGAAAGTGTACACAATGAAAGCCATTACACATGATCACTAAAATGAATGCTCATACTGTCAGAATCACTTAAAAACATCAAGTGCATTTTGGGAATGTGTGGGAATAAAAAAGCATGAAAAATTACTGCTCAAAGTCACTCAGTTTCGAGAAGCCTTTAGACTGTCAACAGTGCAAGCAACTTTACTCCCAATTCTCGTGACGAGCCGGAACACCGTTCTGCTCCGCTTCGGTTTATTTCTAGTATTGCCGCTTAGTAGCTACTATATTCTTAATGAATTTTTCAAAACTATATAGAGGCAATAGTTAGTAAAATGTGTATTCCATTTCACATCTGCATTCGTGTCTGAATAAACGAAGGCACGGGCATTGATAGTCAACACATACTTTACACTGTGGTCTTTACAGACCAAAATATGATAATATTATGAGACTTCAAAGCAGCAGGTGCCATATTTGAGTTCAGCGACTTCACAAACATATAGTTTGAGACCAGAATCGCCTTTCTAGGTACCCTTTTCACGAGATACGTACATATTTGCGTATGGGCAGCGGCCATTTTTTAAAATAACGGCTGTTCGGAGAACATTCCATTTCCTCTGTGTACTCTAGATAAGATAAAATGAATTGTACAGAATGTACAAAGACAAAATGAGTAAACATACTTCATAGTAAATGCTAAAAACATAAAATTTCGTGCACCCAACCGAAGTAAATCCGTATATATCATTTTCTACTTCCCATTGTCGAAGCATACGTTCAGTAACGTGGTGGGTACAATCTTGTAAGCATTTTAATATCTTCTTACTAACAAGTTCAAGTAGATCATTTATACTCATACACATACTCCTTCTAGTTGTTCCTTCGAGGAACAGTAAGTTGGGAGTCTTCTTCGAGCATCGTCGAACTTTGAAATAATTTATAATATTTTGCGATGACCTATTTGTCTTTCCAAAAGCATATTCAACATTTTATTTATTTCGCTCGAACGACACCATTTTCAATGCTTTGACTCTTTTTCCTGAAGAATTCATAGAATAGGATCTTTCATCTGTGTCAACTGCTTTACATTCTGACGATGAGTAGGCTTCATCACCCTATGTTACCTCGTCGTAGTTATCGACAGCAAGGAGTTTAGCATCGTATGCTTCCCATCTAAAATATTTTTACCTTAATCCTCGGAGACGTAATATGTACCCTCACGTTGGCCCTGTAGTTATTTTGCTAACCTGATTTCCTTTTCTGTTGATCTGAATTCAACCTTTAAATATAACATACTTGCCATATACAGGGTTGTAAAGTTACGGAGCCACAAATTTCGGGAGGTGATAGTACAGTGAAAAATAAAAAAGAAAAGCCGAAGCAACGGGGGCGGGGGAATTCCGAGGCGTTACGGAGCTACAGCCTGACGAAAGCGTGGGAAAATGAACTTCAGAGCGGATTATTGCGAAGACGAAAAATCGGAGAGCAGGTGGTTGAGAGTAAATTAGAGGAAGTCACACCCTAGCTATTCAAAAATGCGTATTGGAAAATTCTACAAGCAAGGCGAAAGGGATTCCCCAAAGGAAGTAGGGAATTCCCAGAAATTCTCCCAACTAAAGGTGGGTCGAAAAGACCACAAATGGGATGAGTTGCCAACAGGTAACAATAATTCATTTCCGGCACATCGAAATCTCAACGAGAATTAATGTTATGGCCGTTTTTATAAAATAATGCGTGGTTGCATATCAAACATGGGTGATAATTAAAGACAGTCAACGAGCGTTTGGGTTATTTATTAGCAATGAGAGAGACTAGGAGTATCCAGTCGGATGGTGGTGAGTACGCATCTCAAGAGCTGCAGTGCAGTAAAAAATACGTCCTCGTTCGTCGAGTGATCATTGCTATCAGGCGTCCGTGATGTCACAGCAGTCTTGCATTGAAGCCCGCCTGGAAAATAATCAGGTGTATGATTAAAGCCTAACAGCATGCGAAGAAATGACGGAGGGTATTAGTTAACAAAGAGGCACGTTCGGCTGGTTAGTAGAAAGAACGCAATGCAATACAGCAGCCAAAGTAGGATGACATTGAAAAGAGAAAACAAACACGCGTGTGTAGTAGAAATTGTATGTCAACCGACGCAAGGCAAAACGTAGAAAGTTTTCCATACAATGTAACAAGCTTAAATAGTTCAACCTGTGTATTCTAGACAAGAAAAAATGCGTTAACGGGGATTTTAAATTCTAGCTGCGTCGTAAATGTTTAGGAGTAACTTTGTAGCTGGAGTTGTGGCTATTGCTGTCCGCATCAATGGGAGAATGTTGTGAGTGTATGTAGCAATGTATATATAGCTCAGTATGTTGTTGGAAGAAGCACTTGGCAATATCATACAAAAAGAAGTTAGGATTGGAATGCATTAACGATCACTATGCATCGGACTGACCGAGAGGTTAGTGTGCGTGCTTCGTGTCCCGGTCACGAGTTCCTGAAAGCAGTCGTTCGGGGCCAACTTGACCACATATTGTAGGTCTCGTCTTTACATGCGCACGAGCTCGTTTATAACTCGTATAACAATTCAATCAAGCACGATACCCCAGGAGTGAATAGTATTTGGTCTGCTTCGCGTTGGGGCGGATTTCAGGATCTACACAGAAATGTGGATGGGTATAGGCAATTCTAGTACATAAACTTCGATTTATGAATCAATCTAATGCATAATCAGTGAAGAGGAAGGTAGCAACCACAGTCTTTAATTAACGGCTAGGCGACGAGGCGATGATTTGGCATTGACACTCCATCTCATACAAATAACGTCCTAATGACAAATTCTGCATTTTCAACTATAGTCTGACCCTCTCCGTTCACACTCGTGCAACGGACAGTGTCGCAATAGCAATCGAATCCGTCCCCTTGACCAAAATACCACTAGTACATGACACAGGCTAACGAGCGTCAATACTCATACACTGGAGAATACACAATATAGCGTTCGTACAAACTAGCACACAAAATATCCAAAGTCCCATAGTCGAGTTCCAAATCAGAGTTGCTAGAATGTACAAATACCTTTTTTCGAGTATTCTACTATAGGTACATTTTGCATTCCAATACGTAGGCCTACATGTTCGTACGTTCCGACTCAGCTCGGATTCATCATTCTCTTCCAGGTATTTTGTTTGCTTGTGTAGAATAGACATATTGAACTATTTAAGTTTGTTACATCGTATGGAAAACTTTCTACGTTTTGCCTTGCATCGGTTTACACATGATTTCTAGTGCACACGCGTGTTTGTTTTCTCTTTTCAATGTCATCCTTCTTTTGGCTGGTGTATTACATTACGTTCTTTCTACTAACCAGCCGAACGTGCTTCTTCATTAACTAATACCTTCCGTCCATGTGGCAGAAACGGACTGGACATGGAAAGCAAGTAAGTGAACTTTTTCCATATAAGTGTGACATAAACTAGCGCAAGCACCAACTTCCCCCGATTTTTTGGAGGGGAGTTATTCAGTGGCGACGTTGTAAACGTAAATCTTATAGAACCACAAGAAAAGCCATGTTCAAGGCAACACGTACGTAGTATAATTTGAAAAATCATTACTCAGCATTTCCAAAATAAACCGGAAGAACGAACTAAAAGAAATTTTAAAAAAACTAAACGGAATTTAACTTAGCGGTAGGCAACCAACCATGCATTTGAGTTTGGTTGGTTACATAACGATCGGGCAAACTTGGGAACCCAAGCTACATAAAGTCAGCAGAACAGTATCTTAAACAAATTTTATCGTGTTCAAGGAGGCATCGGGCGCTAAGGTCTCCGGGATCTCGTGCTCTCTCGTGCTCTGCGTCTCCAGGAATGTTGTTGCTGACACTCACAATAGAAGTATTAGAAAAGGACCCAGTGCGTGTACAGTTACGAATTAGTGAACTCGGATATGAGAGATAGATTAAAAAGAAGGCTGTCGACGGGAGCCATAATGGAATACACGGACATAAATAAATCCGGAATGAAGAAGATCGAAAGCGAGTGGAGTAACTTTCGAAATTCGGACGGGAAGGAAATATCAGCAACTAATCCATATAAGCTGAAGTGGTCAGAAAAGATTAATAGAAAAGAAATAAATGCAAATAAATCAAGATCATCCAAAGAGGACAAAGAACTTTAGGACAAAATAGTAGCAGAAGTAAATGCCGAATGGGAAGAGGCAAATAAGGCATCAGAAACTTCGATGGAGTTAAGAAGGGTAAGGAAATTGAGCTTGTCCCGTAGGGGGGCGATGGACGTCCAAGAGATTGGAACACCAACTATGACAGAAGACCCCGAAACAAGCAAAAAGAGAGTAAGAACATCGGAGGAAGAAGAAGCGAACAAAAGACACAAGGATCAGGAACAAACAACACAGTTAAGGATACGCGTTGCTTACCTGGAAGGAAAGATAGGAGAACTTGAGAGAAACAACAACAAACTTAGCAAAGAAAATGGCAGATTAACAAGAGAGGAACTTAAATTGGTGAGGTGGCAAACTAAAGTGGAGGAGAGAAAGAATGAGATCGTAAATCTGGAAAGGAAATTGAAGGAAGAGAAACAACAGAGTATCGACGGAGCCATTAGGATCAGGGAATTAGAAATTATTAGTCAATAAAATGAACATAGAAGATTTAATGTAGAAGAAAAAATAACTCAATTGCAGGAAGAAATAAAAAAAATGTACAGAGAGAATGGAAGCCTCAAGAATGAAACAACGAAAACAACAGCAGCGGTCGTACCAACGTTTGCGGACATGCTGAAGAAGAGAGAAGAACTGCCGGAGAAAACAAAAATAATAGAAGCCAACAAAAGACAACCAAAACCTACCATACTAATAAAACCGAAGGATGGTGAATCGATAAAAGACATAAGAATGAGGCTAACAAGGACTATTAGAAGAAATGATAAAATTAATTTCCAAATGGTGCAATTAAGAACTGCCCTAGTATTGCAGATGGCGACCATACAAGATGAGGAGAAGCTGATGAACCACCGGGAATTGGCAGAAGCTTCGAATCAATAAGTAGAGTGGAAAAGAAGAATCCGCTAATGATCGTCTACGGAATCCCAGTGGAACTACAAGAGAAAGAGGTATTAGAAGAACTAATAGAGAGGAACTTACCAGAAATAACGGAAGAACAGAAGCAATTGATAAAAACAAGATTCAAGACGGGACCGAGGGACAGAGACAGATTCCACTTGGTAATCGAGGTCCCTCGATCGGTGAGGGAAATCCTACTCCGCAGACCAAAAATATACATTGGATATGAAGCTACAAATGTCAAGGACTACTTAGTAGTCACGGTTTGTATGAAGTGTAAAGATTTATGGAATATCGCGCGGAACTGCAAAGATGATGAAAGATGCGGCCATTGTGGCGAAAAGGGCCATAAAAAACTAGAATGTCCGGACAAAAACAAAAATAAATTATGTATACGATGTCATAAAAAAGGGAAGAAGTGCGGGGTAAAAACACAACAGGATTGTCCTCAATATAAGATGCAACTCCAACGCACAATAGAAAAGTTCGATTATGGACCTTAACCAAACACCAGCGGAAGGAGAGGAGAAAAAACACAAAAGAAGAAACACCCCGTGCAGACAGAAAAGGAGTACAGAAAGATTGGCAGAATATAACAACAATAAGAAAATAGATATTTTTAACAATTGGACTATAAATAGTAACGCTATTGATACGGACAAATACTTAAAAGAAAAATTAGGACATATTCACCTAGATGATAGAAACCAATTAGTTTTGCACTTTGTAAACCCGGAACTAGCAACTTTCCCGAGAGAGTTCGCCCAGGTGGTTGTCTTGTCACATGACGGCTTTGACCTGGATGAATACGAGAGGGAGGAGATCGAAGTTAGAGACAAACAGTTTTTGGAAATATTGTTTAGTGAAAACAGATACGGTTGCAGAGTACTGCATATTAAGTTTTCGAAGCAAAACTTTCTCGCGGACCT
>JAGDQP010007262.1:0-68214 GCA_022664845.1 Lepisma saccharinum
CGGCAATGAATTATTGTTACCTGTTGGCAACTCATCTCATTTGTGGTTCTTTCGACCCATCTTTACTTGGAAGACTTTCTGGGAATCCCCTACTTCCTTTGGGGAATCCCTTGCGCCCTGCTTGTAGAATTTTCCAATATGCATTTTTGGATAGGCCAGGTGTGACTTCCTCTAATTTACTCTCAACCGCCTACACTCCGATTTTTCGTCTTCGCAATAATCCGCTCTGAAGTTCATTTTCCCACGCTTTCGGCAGGCTGTAGCTCCGTAACGCCTCGGAATTTCCTCCCCGTTGCCTCGGCTTTTTTCTTTATTTTTCACTGTGCTATCACCTCCCGAAGTTTGTCGGTCCGTAACCTTACCACCCTGTATATATATATATATATATATATATATATATGCATTAGGAAATTCAATAAAATTAGTGACCAAGGGCACTTGGAGGTTAGGTAAGGTCAGGTACGGTGTTTTTTTTTTTATTGAACACACGGTTAAATCGTGTTTTTCTCCACAAATATGCAAGTGTGACGTCATCACAATTTCTGTCAATACTGAAATGAGACATTCGTTTACAATATTCGTACAAAAGGAATTGTACACTATGGTGTAGAACACGTCACAAGGTACATGTCTAATTTTACAATAATTGAATACAAACTAGGTTACAAATTCATACAAAACAAAACAAAAGAAAATCGTGTAAACAGAGAAATGATAATATACATTTTTTTACATCGAAATACATGGTGGCATTAATTTATAATTAGTATAATATCTTTATGGTCTATATATAATTAGATTAAGCTACAAGTAAAGAAAAATGATGGATAGAACTAAAATAAACTGTCATTGTAGAACTCATCCATGTTGTAATAGGCTTTTTTGAGTCATTAACGTTTTTTATTTGTCTTGAGAAGAGGTGTTTACTTTCAATGGTCCTATTTTTTTCTGGTAGGTAATTAAATAACTTCGTGCTATGTAAATGGGGGATTTTTCAGCTCGGCAATTGCATCACGATGCTGGGTAGGGCATCTCTTGCTTTGGAAAAATCTCTTGGCAGAGCCGGGAAACGAACCCAGGACCCCATAATCAGCATGTAGGGCGTTCATGTATGTCTGACAACAAATTATTCGTTTATGCAGCAAGTTGGTCGTGACTGGGAACATCAGCGCATTTTGTTGTGAGAGTAGGAAGTCTTAAAAAATCCGAAATGTACGAAAGAAAAGTTTGGTTAAATTAGAAAACCATACATCTTTATGTGTTTTTTTTTTAAAAAAAAAGAAGAAAACGAGAAACAGTATCAAAAATTGATTATTTTTTTTAAATATAATAACTGACCTAAAGTGGAATATCGGAAAGAACTATTTTGTTTTCTCGTAAAATAATCCATCCTAACTAGATCTCAAGCCAATCCCTGTCATGGTAGATTAGGTACAGGTAAAAAGACATGCCATATGTCGCACCATATATATTTTTATAGAAGTCACTTACGGACACACACGCATACGCACATCAATGGGGGATGGGGATGTTACTGATACATCGGCACGTGCTAACGCTTGAAAATACCATCCACCTCCACCCCCATTTCCGTCTAATATTAATTCTATTATGTAATACCAACCGTATTACACAATATGACCACGTGTCTTCCTGACCTTATGAGAACAGAAGGATATCGATAATAGCTCGAAGTAATATGTGTATTAGTAGCAGTAATAGCAGTGCTAATACTACTACTAATAGCTGCAAGATTGTGTAAGAAAGAGGAAAAAACGCACGCACCTGCTGGTCAGTATTCATACGCATGTTATGTCTTCTGAGGTCTTTGTGCTTTTTTCCATCCGTTTCTTTTTCTTCTTTTTTAACCAAATGCGTGCCTACCGCAAAATATACACACATTGGTATCCTTACACACGTATGTATGTTGATTGTACACGCATACATATAATCGAAAAAGAAAAAAGAAGTTTGGAGAATACAAGACAGCCAAAATCCGCAAGTTCCACTGCCCTCTATAACCCTTTCATTTCATTTTACAAAAGGGCGTTTTCCTTTATTTCGCGGTTTGATTCTTTGTTTTATATCCAAAGAAAAAACAGTTGTTTTTTTTACTTTTCATAATTTTTCAGTTCTTTTTTCCTTTTGTTTTACTTCGTAAAGAATACAAAGTAATCGTCTGTAGTCTTGATTTTCTGTGACTGATCTGAAAGAGGGCGCTGGAAGCAAAATAATTTCGTTCGTCTTGGGCCATCCTTGTTTTGTAACTTTGCTTTTTTTTTTTTGTTTCCTTTCCTTTTCGTTCTGTAACTCCCATTTTGCTCACAGATGACACTAGTGATTATAGATATATAAAACTGAGGAAAAGGAAGAACTGATATCAACTTGGCAGGTGCCAAAATATTATTATATATTTTTCGTCACTTACTAAAGCGAGACATTTTGATCGCAAACGCAACGAAATAATGGTGCCCTTGGCCAAATTTCTTCCCGTATTATGTATATATATATATTATCTTAATAGCTCTTAATACAAGAATCAAACACGAAATCTAAAAGTAACATTATATAGTCTGTAAGTTCTAGATTTTAACACTACATATCCACATAACATGAAGTTTAATAAAACTAAATTTTTATTACAATGTATTTTAAAATTGCTTATAATAGTAGTAAGTAGTGACCAGCTTTCTTTTTTTGTGATAAGATCATTGGTTTATGTGACTGCCCAATTGATATAATTTGCAGTAACGTATATAGGATAGCCCGGATCTATTTCGATCAAATATATTAATCAGAAAGATAAAATTGTCCGAAACCTTCATGAGTTGCAAGATATTTCTCCCAATGATACTTCAGTTCAGTCGGTAGAGTGAAAAATGAAAAAAAAAAAAAAAAGATCTCGTAAATCATGATAATATTGATCTACTTTTCCCCTGATCGATAGAGCTCCTTGATTGCAATAGACCCAGTTCAGGGTGGGTATAGAATTTGACTCATCCTATAGATCTTGTGAACTTGTTCTAATTTAATTCAGTGTAAAAGAATGAATCACGTTGCCTTCCTACTAAGGTTTAAAATTCTCATTACTGACTACATAGCCGCAACGACGTTACAATCCTGGAATAAGTTCCTGCCCTGTATTTGAATTCGGCAGAAATCATTGCAATTAATTAACACGTCAACTTGATATATTACCTCAAAGTTCCTCAAATTCTTTCTTATTTACTAAATCCATTCTTTCTACTCATTATTACATCCAAATGCACACTATCTGCGGGGTTTCTTAGAATTTTATCGCCCCATAGCGGTAACTTGCATATTTATGAGTGTTTATAAATCAGAGATTTCAGAGTAGTGGTTGTTACGCTAGGACACATTCAAACATAACTAATGAAGAAAGAATGTGAATTAGTACACCACTGTAACAAAGAACTTAATCCAGGTTTTATTTTTCTTCCAATTAAAAGTTGTTTACCTCTTTTAATTTTCTTGCAATATCGAAAAAGGAGGCATAACTCGCTCAAGATCCACTCGCGAAGTGCCTAACGGAGATTGGTAAACTATTGAATAAGACGGACTGTCCTGGTGCACACAGTGTTTATGGTATTACTTTGAGCTGCTCATAGCACTACTTGTACGTACATTTTTATGAGTCTTGAAACCAATCCTGTAAGCATAACTATACACGACAATAAGGATACTGGTTGAATGACTCATTTGTGCATTTGAGCAACTGCAATTTTCAGTTTTCCAGAGAACATTGTCAGGAGTATCAAAGAAATAGCAGTTAACGACAAACGCAGCTTGTTTCTAGGTCTGTATAATCATATTGTTCAATATTAGAGCACTGAACTGATTATGAATAAGTGCGTGAAGATAGATGATAAGCATTACAACTCTGGAGGTCTATCTATATAGCTGACCAAAGCGTTTGGCAAAAAAATATGGATACGTTCTTTAAAACAGTGGTATCATAATTGAAAATATTTCTTCATTAATAATGTTTACTTATTTATGTTGGAATGTGTCCGAGTGTAACATTCACTATTCTGGAATCTCTGTTGCAAATTACCGCTACCCACATAGCAAAATGACGTCCCAGGGATATCTGACGGATCTCCTGGCAGGATATCGGGACTAGGACGTCCTGTTTAAGTCCCGTCTACATCCATGGGACGTATAGTTATAATTAATCCTTCGTATAACTATACGAAGGCATATCCTTCGTATAGTTATAATTAATTAAATAATAATAATAGTAAGGTCGATTTAATTTATAGAAATTCCAAGTAGGTAATCCCGCACGGCTTTCCGGGGGACATCCATGGAACATCCATACGGGATGAACTGTTTGTATTGCCCACAGAGTTATCCCACGGACGTCCTTAGGACATCGCAATGGGAGCTTGAGAAATCTGACGGTAATGGGATCTAAATGGGACGTCCCAGGGACGTACTCTGCTATGTGGGTATGGGCCGCTAAAATTTGTACAATACACACTGAAACAAGCTCAACTTTGCATTTTGTTCAATGTTAAATCAATATCTATAAGGCACCTCGAGGATGAGCCTTGTAAATGTTAGTTTAAACAATGTTAACGAATCAGTTTGTACTGTAACTTATGCCTAAATATGATTCATTATTTGAAAACAATTTTCGTCACAGGAGATATGCACTCCTCACAAAACTACATGACCCTAATTAAAAAAAAAAAATAAGGTATCGTCCTGAAAAAGGGTGATGATTAATCTAGATAGTCATTTTGGCAAAACATGTACCTAAGAGCTTAAAACGATTTTAATGCTCGTAACTTATTTGGTAGTTCGAACAAAAAACAATTTCAGAATGGCCTTTCTGAGGGGGAGGGGTACTTCACACCTTCTTGCGGGAATATGAAATTCTTTATATATGTTATACTATCGTTAGGAACATTTCGGCGTAGTCTTTTTCGTACTCTGATGGATAACACCACTGGTCCCAATCAGCCCTGAAAGTTCAAGCCCAACCGTGTATAATAAGCAAAGATAAAAACTCTATTTTGTGCTCTGTCCCAAGCATCCGTTTGAGCTCTGAATCGTGTGCTTCATTCAAAATCCAAATTTATGTGTTTCGGAATTTTTTAAAGAAAAATCAGTCGCTACGAATTAAACAAGGTGGAAAAGTTTCCGCTACACCACCACCCTGTCGTCATCATAATATTCAGCCGTTTTCTATCCATTGCTCGATGAAGGCCTCCCCCTTTTCATTCCATATATCTCGGTCTGCTGCTATCCTTATCCATGTAGCCCTGAAAAAACACTTGATTTCATCTACGCATTCTGCATTTGGACGTCATCTCGGTCATTTCTTTTCTCTAGGAATCCAATGTAGTACATTTGTCGTCCATCTTCCATCCGTTCGTCAAGCTATGTGCCATACCACCCTGTATTACCGTGATTATTAGACCACAATGAGTTTACATTCTAGGGCTGCTTTTTTTTTTTTAAGTTTTGCTTGCGATTTGGGTGAGTTCACAATTGAAACACGTGTTACACGTAGAACATGCAATAAAACACGTGTTTCAATTTTCTACCCACCCAAATCGCAAGCGATGCACGCTTTCAAGAAAAGCAGCCCTAACACAATCATCCGATATCTTTCCTTTCCTCGTAGTCCAAAAATTTGAAACCAGAAGCAGTTAAATATAACTAGGATAAATATTAATATGTATTCTATGTAAGCCTATAATAACAAAATTCTTAATAGTAACAATCTGATGACACTTTTTGAGTCAGCTCGTGCAAGACGTGTCCAGTGAGTGTGCGCATCGTTGGTATGTGAAATGATGCACACCGATGTATTTTCTTTTTCTTTTCTTTTTTTTTAACAAGATAAATACCTAACACGCAAGTGACGCGACATATGGTCAATCTTTCTCATTATCTTCTTTACCAATGTTTGAAGGGTTGCAGTTTGCTTTTAGCAATAGGTAAAAAAAAAACCTGCTTGCCCTTCCATAGCATAATAGAATTCAGGGAAGCAGGTGTCTTATTATTTACCTAACCAACAAAACAGTCAATGTTCTTTTAATGAATTCAACTATTTGCGACTCTTTTAAAAACTCTCCCTTTCATTTTTGTTGTTGTTCTGTATTTCTTTCCACGTTTCTACTATTATTTTTTTTTCACTTCGGTTTTTGTACTTGCAAAAAAAAAGAATCTCTTCCTTACTCACAAAACATTCCACACTTTGCATATTGCAATGTTTAACATCGTTTCCCCCCACGTTTCCGTTTATTTGACTCGCACGCCACCTAGTAAGTAAACATCAGAACTTATTCAGTTCTTTTGACATACAATTTAATTTATGCAGATAGAGAAAAGAAAAATGTAGAAAGAAATTACAAGAAAATTCGCATAAAAAACAGTTCAAAGCATTAACTCATAGAATAGATTCTTCATTCCTTTTGTAGTGTCTCTCCATAAGGTAACACAACAATGCCGCACGCAAAATATTCTATGTACAGTACTTACTAACAAGATCAGGAAGATGGGGGCAGGGAAGAACAATTATGCTCTCCAGTTTACAACAGGAATGTGCATTCTCACTTTCCACCGTGCTGTCATGTCGGTTATTTAACACGCTATGAGCGTGAGTGCAATTGTAACTAAGATCTAGCAAATTGAAGAAATTTTACTTTTAACAAGCATTATTTTAGTTAACTTCTAGAGTGATGCCTAAAAAAACAAATTAAAAAAAACCTAGAATTTTACATATTACAATTCCGATCGTATTTACTCTTATGATCCGACACTTACAAACGGACTACTGTAAACATGGCAGCAATGTATCGAGAATCAAGTTACAATCTCTGTTAGTGTCTCCATCTATGTTTAGTCCATGGGCTTAGATAATCACATCGAGTTCTACGTAACGATACTGGAATGATCGGCTAGAGTCGAAACGACAGAGCAAACGATCGTTCACCTTCAGTCTAAACTAATATGGACCAATTCTTCAGTTTTCTGTTTTTTACGCTTGTTATCGTTGTGCAGTTCGTTTTTGATTTATGTTAAAATTCTTGAGTTATGCACCCTCCGGACTGTGCGTTTGTACACGCTGTAAATAATATTTACGTTTTTTTTTTCTTTTTAAGAATTAAAATATAAATCAAGTAACCAGCCGCATAGAGATAACAAGCCTAAAAAACTGTTAGAACAGACAATTTAGTCCATATTCGTTTAGACTGGAATTGGATGATCAAGATTAAGTGTTCCTTCCACTCCCTGGTTTTATATATTCATTAAATTTATAATTGCATCGATCGGTCCACTATCGCTTTCAGATAAAGGTCAATCGTTAATCGAAAAGAGTTGAAACAGGGCAATGGAAATGGTTTTCAAGAGTCGAAGATGACGGCTTACTAGAAGAAAGCTGATGAAATCTTTTGTGTATTTTTTACAACATTCCAAAGTTTTTTCGGCCTCTCCTTCAAGAAAATTTACTCAGTAGTGTTATTAAGAGTTGCAGTGATTTATATAATAGTTTTACATCATGAAAGTTGAAAATTAACTGTAATAACAACATCAAATGCAACAGTGTCAAGAGAGTTAAGAGTGACTGACAGCTATGGTGGACAGAAACCATAGCAACCAATAAATAACTGACCTTAAAACATCAATTATTAAGACTGTTAGACTATAAAACTATATTATATTATAAATATTATAATAAAACATCAATTATTAAAACGAATGCGCAATGGATGGGCATAATTAGCCATTTCCGTGCTAGACTACAAAATACTAATACGAAGTCTAAGGCCTGATTTACATGTAAGATTGTGTTGTTTGCGATTTGGGTGAGTAGCCAATTGAAGCAAGTGGTTTATTACGTAGAACACGCAATAAAACACGAGTTTCATTGGCTACTCACCCATATCGCACGCAAAGCAAGCAACGCAAGCTTTCATGCAATCCAGCCCTAAGGTGGACAAATTAGGGCTGCTTTTCTTCCAAGCATGCGTTGCTTGTGATTTTGGTGACAAGTGTTTTATTGTGTGTTCTACTTGTAACACGTGTTTCGAATGGCTACTCACCCAAATCGCAAGCAACGCACGCTTAAAAGAAAAGCAGCCATTATTGTAATAAATTCAAGCATGCTGCCTCATTTTCTGTCGTGAAATATCCAAACCTTTAATTTTCTTAAATTGCAACTAGTCGTGTGACGTGTTTGAATTTGAATTTTATTTATGGCCTTTAAACATCTAAGGCTCAGGCCTATGTGTGACGTACCGTTTGAAAGGTATTTTGTTTCTATTTTTTTAAATGTTATTATTTTTGAATTTCGACAAATAGGGTAAATGATCATGAAATTGGACACTTCCCACTTATTGACACTCCCAAGATTTTTTGTTTAAATTAAGCTTGAATATAATTTGGCGAAACTGATCTTGTTCCGCTCACGTTGCTCATTATTTCTTTGATGACTTCTGCACACGAAACTCAAGATTTTGTTATTGGTCGTGGTTCATGGATTTAGATATGGGAGACGGATCGACTGGCCCAATACAATTAAGTTGGGTGAACTTGACGCCGGTTTTCGATTAATCTTGCCTAATAAATTGGGATTTACTTGCGTTTTATTGGTTGGCCTATGCCTGGGTGTGTGGAAGCAAAGAATGGATGAAGATCTAGCTAAGGAAGAGAGGAGGAAGATTGAAATATTTAAAATGAGGTATTTATTGTATGGGACACGATGATCAATTGTTTTTTAAATCAATTTTACCTTCCAGGTGATCATGACTTCAATTTCTTGTCACTAGAAGTAGATCCGTCTCCCGTATCGAGATCCATGGGGTCACTAGAAGTAGATCCGTCTCCCGTATCAAGATCCATGGTCGTGCTTAAGGTGATAGTTTTAAGAAGACTTCGTTAAGTTACAAAAACCTATCAAAATCTAACCAGATAAGCTAGGACTGTACTTTTATTTTTTCTCTAGTTATTCATTGCTATAATATAATTATTGTAAGGTTTTTCCCTCTTGAACAACTAGAAGGATGTATAGAGACCCCTTAGCATGTATAATTATATAAATTATACAAACTAGTTATTGCTGTTAGAGGAGTGGCAATAATTGATATGCAAATTTTCCGCAGTGCCATTTTATTTCGTATGGGGAAAATAATTAGCATTTTTTTTTTAAATAAAATTTTCAGATTTCTAACATAGCCATTCTAACCTTTAAGACTAAAAGTACGATCGCTAGTATTTTCACGTAGGATGTAGCTTCACAGGAACAAACGTTTGGTAGGGTGGTCTACTACTGGGCTCAGCGGTGCAAATAACTGGTACGCGTCTTCAGGTCTCGAGAATGTATAGTGAACGTAAGTGCCAATAACTGGGAATGAAGGTGGGGATGCAACTACTGGTTAGAGGGTGCCAACAATATTTCTTTTGCTGTTTTGTTTCACTGTAAAATTAATTTCGGAAAACATCTAAGAGTTTACTGTTAACCATGAACAGAAATATAAAGCATCAATAGATTTGCACTTTCAAGTTTCAAAACAATAGTGGTCTAAAAGTGCCAATAAAATTGGTACGTTGACCCTACCTTTGGAAAAATCAAGTTTGAAACTTTAACTTATTATAAACTGGGAATTCTCAAATAAGATAAAATGTAACCTTTTTAATGTTATGAATACCCTCCACCACTTACAATACAGTAGAAAGGACTCCTGTAAATATTACTGTCATGAAATTAAGCAGGCTGCCCCATTCACTGCCACCTAGTGGCAAAACCTTCATTTATGTTTAGTGACGACAAGTATCAAGTAATACATCATTTGAAAGCTCCTTTCATTCTATTAAAAATCAGCTTCTTTGGAATTTCATTAGTTAGCGAGTTTTGAACTGACGCGTACTATAAGCTGAAAAATCTTTAGTGAGTTAAACATTAGAAGCGTCCCCCAACAAATCGCTATATCGTAGAAGATGATTACTACTGCTATCAAAATGGCCTCAAAATAGTAAAACTAGAGTAACCTGCAATACTGAGTATTCTATGAAACACCAATTTTATGTCACTGTACACATAAATCTTTGTTTGAAAATTCATTTATGTTTGTTTTCGAGAATTCAAATTACGAACAACTGGATGTTGTAATATTAATTACATAAGTACAAAGACTAAATTAATGAAGACTCAGAGCTCACAACTCGATTGTTTTTTCATGGCAGCCATGTTTATGGTACACCATCTATATCAGACCCATGGATCTAAATACGGGAAACGGATCTACTTCTAGCGACCTGATATTGAAGCCAGCACAAGACATGAGTACCTGGCAGGTGTAATTGATTAAAAAACAACAACTGAACATCGTGTTCCGTACAATACCATATTTTAAGTATTTTACCAATTTTCCTCCTCTCTTCCTTAGCTAGATCTTCATCCATTCTTTGCTTCCACGCACCCAGGCATAGGCCAACCAATAAGACACAAGTAAATCCCAATTCAGCAGGCAAGATTAATCGAAAACCGGTGTCAATTCGACCGAGCTTGAATGTATTGGGCCAGTCAATCAGTCTAACGTATTTACATTCATGTATCAGACAGAGTATGTATTGGAGTTTACCCTAGGTAAAACCGAGTTGCTACGCCTATTACGGTACTCTATGTGTAGTTTTGTCTGTGAGTTTACGTCACGAAGCTTGCAAGGTTGATCTGAAACATATACCTGTTGTCTTTAGTGAGATTCTATTAGCAGAGTAGCAGGTAGGTCTCGAAAATCGAGAGGCAAGATTAATGGATTGCAGTTTGCTATTGTCTTCTATCGGCAGTCACAAGGACGGACTGTCTACAACTTAAAGTGTACTCCGAATCATTTGTCTCCGAATCATAAAGTATGAGAGACTTAAGAAACTCACAGAAACTTCCACGGAACTCCACTCTTATAGTGATATTAATGTCTCCTATCGTGTGTCTCAAACGACACAATGCTTACTTCAATGATCCGTTGTTCGTTCACCGTCTGTTCCAAACCACGACGAACGGAGGGACGACAGTCTACCTTTAAGGTCACCTTTTCATATATATGTGATAGAAGCTTGCCTCGCTTGCGATTAGATCTAGTAGCCAAAGAAAACACGCGACACAGTTTCCCTTTAGGTCAGTTTACCAAATCTCATGCGAAGTACGCAGCTACCGCATACATGAAAAGTGCCCTTAACATTGAACAGGGAAGTGAATGCAAAGGGACGTCACGGGACGAAGCCTCATTTTAGATGTAGTCATAGATTACTGTTCTGAAGCTAATTCGTACATTATGTTCAGTGAGCTCCTTTTATCACACTGAAACGCTCGATCGGATGACAAATCAAGTTAGTACCTAAAGACAGCTCTTTGTTATTAGTTAATCTTGTTTGTCCAATTTAATCCAAAATGGGTCCAACTTTCATTTCTAACTCAATTTTACGCTTGTTGTTGATGTGTTTTACTTTTCGTTTACCAAATTTTCGTTTACTTTTTAAATTTGTCTTAAAATTGCAAAGTAACGTGAATATTATTGCCCAGGCAGCAAAAGCACGTAAAAATGACGTCATATTTTGGTCGAAAATAGATGTAAAAGACGTCGAAATGACGGGTAAATGTTACAAACCAAACGACGTGTGAAAATTCCCTCCAGTGACAGCTTGTGTATTTGTTTCAAATAAAAATATAAATGAATATCAAATTTTCCCAAAACAATAGTTTGATCCCAGTGCTTTTGCATCTTTAACCACATTTTAGAAAGCAATGGTACACAGACAAAACAGTTGAATCCGACAAGTTCACTGTTTCACTCCAACCAGATTGGCCAGTCGCTATCGAAAACGAGATGTAATCATAGTAGGTTTTTTCTTAAAAAAAAAACAAAAAAAAAATTATGTGATTTTAAAGACGAAATATCACGTAAAAGCAACGTAAATTTCATTACACTGACATTATTTTGATTTTTCGACTAAAATATGACGTCTTCTTCACGTGAGTGTGTTGCTTGGGTGACAAGATATGCTATTATATTCCCAGTCCAGTATATGTGCATAACCAATGAATTAAACGTACTGAGCCAAAGTTGCCTAATAGCCTTAAATAAAAGTTCAAATTCAAGAATTAAAACAAATAGAAAACGAGCTACACATCAAACAAACGTAGAAAAAAGTGACTTGGGAAGTTTGTTCCATTTTGGATGCAAATGAAAATGGACCAACCAGGTTATTGTTTCCTCTTTCGTTTGTTTTTAGATACTAATCGAGCATTCCAGTATTGTTAACCACATCCATTGACCTCTATCTAAACGGGATACTGGACTGATCGATGTCATTAAAAATTTAAAGATGTGTGAAGCCAGGGAGCAGAAGGAACAGTTAATCTCCATTGTCCACTCCCAGTTTAAACCAATGTGGATAAAAAAATTAATTCTAACTCAGTTTTTAATCTTGTTATCTTTATTTTTGTCTTAATTCATACAAAAACGTGCACGAAACGCTAGCTTTCATGAAAATGAGCCCTTTAACGTAGGCCTGATTTTCATTAACGCTTGCGTTGCTCGCTTTGCTTGCGATTAGGGTGAGTAGCCAATTGAAACACGTGTTATAAGGTCCACTATTACGTGTTCTACGTGTGACACGTATTTCAATTGCCTATTCACCCAAATCGCACGCAAAGCAAGCAACGCAAGCTTTCATGAAATCCAGCCCTTATTCAATACTAGTGATAGGGCAAATGGACTTTAAACATAGACAAAAAGCTATATTTGATTCTTGAACAGAAAAATGTGAAACATTTAACCATCTGCTAGACTATTATATTACTAACTTGTATTTTTAAAAAAAAAGGAAGAACAAAAAGAAACACAAAACAATATTTAGCGTAAGTGATCTAATGCATAGGAAAATATTGAGGCGTGTCCCACAATTGACACATTTAGAAGAAGAGAAGGAGAGGACAACCACAAAGACACATTTAAGAAACACTGTTAAACACTTTTCTACTGCTTTAAAATATAAGTTTTACTTCAAAAAGAAAGAAAAAAAAAAACGGGAACCAATTATTTGTCGAAATACATCTGTCACTCAACTCGAATATCATCTGCTATTCTTCTACCCAATCCTTTTTCTGATTGCAGCTGTACTGACTTTTTCTTTCGATTCCAATATTACTTCCCCCTCTATCTTTATTAAATGATTCTCCTTCTATTTCCTGCGATTTAAAAAAAATAGTTTCCTTAATTTTATATAAAAGTGCTTCTTTTTACTTTTCTAGAATGCATCATTGGCTGTAACAACCTGGGGCGCATAGGTGTGGCAAGATATGGCAGAAAGGGTTAGTTGGTTACGTTGTTCGTGATATGAGGCTCGAGAAGAAGAAGAAGAAGAAGCGACAAACATGGATATGAAAACTTGCGAATGAAAGCGACAGTTGCAGGACACCACCCTTTTTGCTAATTCCTCCCATTTCTTGCTTCAGTGCCTTGAGGTTACATTTTCATCTATTTTCTTCAGCCGCTTAAATTACTTTTTAAATTGTGACGTCATAAGTCCTGTTGTTGACATAAAACTACGCGGTTTCCTGTCTTGAGAGACTGTGTAGACATAAGTAGTATAATTTTCTTGTATACTTTTGTATAGTAACATTTCATAGTAGTACTGAAGTATAATTCAGGGACGTATTAAATTTCAGTTTTGTGCAAAATTGATATAATTTCAGACGCATTGTGTATGTTTAATATAGATTTCATACCCAGACACATCTTGGATCACTGCCCTTCCCCAGAAGCCTGTGCACCCCTCCGAAAACGTGCCTGATACATTTTATGTTGGCAAATCCAGAATAACAATTAATAAATGATTGATTGTTTTACCTGTGAATATTTTTCCATTATATCTTAGCTGTTTTATATGTTTCCCTGTAAATTAAAACCTACCGATGTTTACTTGTAAAATTCAAACCTTCATTTTCACTCATACACCAGTGCAGAATTGAAACGGGTCAGGTTTCTTAACAGATCACCGGGACTATGCTTGCGAACTGGCCTGACCCGATGACCCGAGAACCCGGAGGGCAAAGCAGAGTTTCTAGCTCTTTTTATGACTTTGCAATAGTCCAAACCGGATATTGGCCTCAGCAACACAGCGGGCAAGCACGGTTCTGCGGAACAAAGTGAAGTTATAAGACTGCAAGGAGGGGAGACTACACTCTCTAAGTTCCGTTCCTCGCAAAGAGAAATGGTCAAGCAGAAAGTTTATCCCTCAAGGTGCAGGCGAAGGAATAGGAGGTACTGGTTCCAGACCTCCAAAGAGATATGGTCGCCCGCGGCCCACAGGTTGTGGAAAGATAATTTGAGCCACTGGCTCGGAGCCTCCGAAGAGAATTGGTCGCCCGCGGCCCACAGGTTGCGAACAAGGGTATATGAGCTACTGATTCCGGACTTTCGAAGGGATACTGTCGCCCGCGGCTCACAGGTTGTGAACTGGAGACGGTGAGCTACTGGTTCCGTTCCTCCGAAGAGAAACAATCGCCCGCGGCCTACAGGTTGTGAAGAATGTAAGAGGGTTGTAGATTCCGTACCTCGAAGTGAGATGCGGTCGTCCACAGTTAACTTTAGGAACGGGAGGTAAACAAGTGAAGAATACCCGCATTGCGATGTAATCGACGCTGCAAGTTCCACTCCCCGTTCAGAAGCAGTCACTTGAGAAAGCCCACGAAGCTGAAGAGAAGTAAAAATCATATGGTTCGTAGAATTGCCTGATTTATTGTTACGAAAGCAAATAAACACTATTTCAACCTATCTAACGTCAGCGTACATGCTGCTCGGTGTTATACAGAAGCATACAACAAATTATGACGACCGTTGAATTACATAAAAGATTATAAGAAGGAATATTGGTTAATATCGGCTTACTTACAATTCTATCAATAAAAGTAGTTAAATAACAGCAAATATTTCTTTAAACTATGCTGGAAAAGTATTTGTTACCGGAAGTTACGAACGTATGCGTCCTCTCTTAAACTACATATGAGTTACAATTAAAACATTATTAATTAACACGCTGCAAACGGGTTACAGTCCAACACTGTCACAACTTTTGGCGTCTGAACAGTGTTTTTTTTTTTCAGTGGTGATCGGGAACGCCCTCCCCCTGATCATTAAGAAAACAACGCCGTAAAGCTTTTAACAATAGTAAGCATATGTGGAAAAATCTTGTATATATATCTCCAGAATGAACAAAACTACCCCGGAGGTGTGCAAATAACTGTCCCCTTGAAAAGGGTATTCTGAAAGAATTTGTTAATCTCATAAATGTAAATATTGGTTGACCCAAGCGACAGGAACAAGAACAGGTAAAATCCAGTTAAGATAGGGTCGTCGGGTCAAGATTGGGCCACTGGGTCGATTGGGTCAAGGTTCGATCAGGTCGACTAAAAAGGAAAGCATGGGGCGCGCTCTCATATACAGTCATTTTATACATTCTTCAATTGGCGTTCCCCATACTTTTCCGTTTAGTCAAGTACAAACAAATTTATTTTTTACTTTTTAGTACGAATTGTTCAAGGAAAGTATGTCCTTAAAAAGTTATTTACATTCTTTTCTTACCGACGTCACAGGATGATGAAAACAATATTCCATTGTTACTTTCATATATTTCTATTATTTATATATTTTAAAAGCATATTTTAATTTTAATTTTTAATACTGACCATAAATACTAGCCCGCAACGATGAAGAGTTTGACGGGTTGCAGAACACTTTAGGGTTGGGTCACAATCATTAACTTGAGAAAAAGTATTCGAACACCGAAGTAACTAAAATAAAATATAAAAAACACTTATTCTTGCATCACATATCATGCATAAAACAAAAAAATATTTTATACTTTTAGTAAGAATTGTTTAAGAAAAGTATGTCTTGAAAAAGTGTTATTTTATTCATTATAAAATTAGTCTTTTTCCTAATTTAGTTTAGAGTTAGGACTAAACTTAAAATGAACAGCTTACTGCAGAAAGGCAACGTGTTCACATTTCCTAATTTTGCTGGAGAGACATAAAACCACTCTTCTTCATGGATTTAGATACGGGAGACGGATCGACTGGCCCAATACAATTAAGCTGGGTCAACTTGACGACAGTTTTCGATTTATCTTGCCTGGTGCATTGGGATTTACTTGCGTCTTATTGGTTGGCCTATGCCTGGGTGTGTGGAAGCAAAGAATGGATGAAGATCTAGCTAAGGAAGAAAGGGGTTTTTTATGACGTAAGGGGAAAGAGGAGGGATATTTTTTCACATGTTCCCTTTCTGCAGTAAATTGTTTTTTCAGATGAACTTTTGGGATAAATTAATTAAATTAAATATATAATAAATTATATAACATATAAACTTATTATACTTATATATTAACGTATATATAATTACTCAGTTACCTTTATCTTCAAAACGAGATGCTGTAGTTAAAGGACCTGATTTGACTGAATTCCATAACCGCATCTTGTCCTGAGATATGTAGACCAAAGTTTTCTTGATGTCAATTTTGTTGTTGTGTATAAGCAGTACAGATGTGTAGGCTTTCTTTGAAGAGAGTTCCAAAGGTTTTGCAGAGTTTCGCTGCCTAAAAATATTCATCATCAAGCCAGAAATATTCATGTTTCACTTAACATTATGCGACGTTTTAACTGCCAGGCCTATTCTATCGTACGGACAAGTTTCTTTTTTTTTGTGTGTGTGGTAAACGATGCATTGACCCGCTCAAAACTGTAATCATCAGAACAAAGGAAATGTGTAAATGTTGGACTAGTTACCTTTCTGTCAGTAAGCGGTTCAAATTGAATTTACTGAAAATGCCTTAGTCATTTTCCACACAGTACAATCTATACGTTTTGTCACCACACTTTCATCACGTATCATCTCTGTATTACAAATGATGACCACAGGGCAATAACGTACTTTGTCCATTTTAGATTTAGCTGGAGAGATTTTTAAATTCAGTAATCAGCAAGCATTACACTTACCTTCACATTTCTTTCCTGTCGTCTTCAAATGGTGACCATAATAGTTATACATGGAAAATAGTGAAATGCAAAAGAAATGACATTATGTATTGTTTAATTTTAAAAAGAAAAAAAATGGTGATGATGGTGATGACAATCATGAGCATTGTACCCGGACGTAGGTTCATAGCCCGAAGATCCATAGTCAAGGTGAACTGATGGTAGTGTACCATTGCTTTGCATCCATTGCAGTGAAGACGATCTGAACGTCCTATGGATGATTCAACGTAAATAGCTAAACTTAGTAAATTATTAAATTACAAGACACAAGGATAGCTCCATAGTCTACCTTCACTACAGCAGTGGTTCTCAACCTTTTTGGTTTTGGCACACCTTAGACTCTGATCAACCATCGCGCCAAATCAGCAGTAAAACTCCAAAAAGTAGAATCCTGAAGGGTGCCTTCACATCAAAGGAAACCAGAAACTGGAACCTCTGTGTAAATGAGTTATGCACAAAGAAATGAAAGTAGCAATTCACACGAAAAAACTGCAAGACGATCGTGACGCAACTATAAAAATGGAGGATGAAGTCATAGAGAAAATAAACAAATTTAAATACCTAGGAGCACATTATGTAACAAGCAAAGATGAGGTAACGGAAGAAATAAAAAGTCGTTTAGTATCGGACAACGCATGTTTCTATTGAGTCCAGGAACTCGAAACTTTGCGGTTAATATGAAGAAAGTTGGAACTGAAACTATACAGAACGGTTATGCTGCCGGTAATACTTTACGGCTGCGAAAGTTGGAGTACGACCCTAGCAGATGAACATAAATTACGAGTGTTTGAAAATAAGGCCTTGAGAAACATATACGGGCCGAAACGAGATGAGGTGACTGGAGAATGGAGGAGATTGCATAATGAAGAACTCCACGGACTGTACGATTAACCCGATGTTGTAAGAATAATGAAATCACGACGACTAACAAGATGGGCAGGCCATGTAGCTCGGATGGGAGAAAAATGAAGACTATATTCAATCTTGGTTGGAAAGCCGGATGGAAATAGACCGTTGGGAAGACCGAGACGACTTTGGAAGGCCAATATTAGAAGGGATCTCCAAGAAGTAGGTGTTTACGATGAAAACTGGTTCGATCTTACCCAGCATAAAATCCTATGGCGAACGTTTCTTACTGCGGCGATGAACTTGCGAGTTCCGTAAGCCATAGAGTAAATAAATAAGGAAGGAAGGTCAAGTGTTTCTCCACCCAGCCACCACTGCAGCTGTGAAGCGCCCCCCACCCCCACCCCCCTCCCAAGTCATCGTGACTTCGTTGTTACAAGCTACACCTTTCGACTTGCTTGCATTCCATTGAAAACGAAAAGCAATTTCTAACAACTCTTCTGGTGGGCAGGCAACTTTGTATTAGAGCCTATAACAGGAGGCTGATCGTAACCTTGATCTTGAGTTTAAACATTCCGTAAGAGAAAGATTCTATTGAGGTGTGTGTTTTAAGAAAGAAAGAAAAAAAAACGATGGCCGTTCAACCTCCTTTTCCTTTCATCCAACAGGAAACTGAACTTGGAAAGAAGCAGGTGGAAATTTCGCTTTCAGCCTATCTTGGAGGAGCAGAAGACATCTGACATGTTCAGCGAAAATGTGCTTCTCCTTCCACCAACGATTATTGTGTAATGCCGCAGGGACTAGTTATTGCTCCGCCTAGTTTTCCCCATCCGCCCCTATATATATCTTCAAGTACTAGGCTTCTATAAAGTAAGTCAGTGTTTCTCGGGAATCCGCTTGCAATTCTTAGAGCTGCTCGTCTATTTCTCCTTACTATTGTTTCGTCATCAACTTCCGTTAGATTTTTTCTTTCTTTGTGTGTGTCTGTATTTCTTCTTACAGAGTCATCTGCTTGCAAAAAATTGCAGCTTGCAGCATGGAAAGTATGCTTGTGGTCTTGTTCTATCTGTAATTAACATAGCGTACAGTCTTTCAACCTTTAACAGGATAGAAAACATTTTTATTTTTTTTTTTTAAAAAAAAGAAGAAAGAAGAATGTATTGTAACTTGTATGAATGTTTTAACTCTGTATACTTTCAGCAGTATTAAATTGATTCTTCTAAATTGAGAATTGAGCTGCGTATTTTCAAAACGACGCATAGCTTACATTAGACGTTAAAAAAATGAATTTCTTTGGCAGAGGAAACACTATAATTAAGCGAATAATCTAATGTTATAACTAGTCAATGCTTCTAATCACAATCTCTATATATAACATTAAAAGTGAATGTGTGTGCGTGAGCATCACGCAAAAAGTGCTTGACCGATTGAAATGATTTTTCGCACATGATCAGACACTGGACCGGACTGGGAAGCTATCATATCACTTTGGTTCTAAAATTATTATCTTCAGAGATAATCGACCATTGATTTCCAATGGTAGTGGTAATAACAATGGAAAATTTAAAAACAAAGCACGCGGCAACCCACACTACAATATTGCTCGACGGGTTGACTACCTCCAAGTGGTAAAATTTGGCATGGCTATCAATAATTCATTAACAACGGCTATTTTAGGTAGCACAGCTCTAAGAAAGCTGATTTTATTCACCCCGCACCAACGGGTGAGCAAATCAGCTAACAGCAGAGAAAAAAAAAATATGGTTACTGTAAGACTTGCCTCACTGAACACATACCCTTTTGAAAAATAAACTTCTCAATTATAGAATGAACACTACTTACCACCTTTCAAAGTGGAAAAGAAATCCGCAAATAAATGTTCTTCAAAGTTTAGTCCTCACACATGATAAAAGATAATACTTATTTATGAAGTATATCCTAGATACAGAATAAAGAAGTCATTTTATACTAGATTAGAATTATTATAATGATTTTTAATGGTTTGTCATAATGTTCGTAATTTTTTTTTTTTACTTCAAAACCCGGGACATTTTGTCAACAGCCGGGACACGATAGAAAGAATTAAGAATAACATTTTGTTACGGTCTCCGTTTGTCGTTTGTTTATTAAACTATTTATTCTGAAAAGATTCTTCTTATTTATTAATCTCAGGGTTGATGAATATTTCCGTGAGTCCCTTGATCTGATGATTTCAGTTCTTAATGCTCCCGTAGTGTAGTTAGGGTGCCCCACTACTGGAATTTGCCTACGGAGTTGGGGCTACGACTAACCATCGTAGTACAAACTAACAGGAGTCAATTCTGATGTTACACCAAAAAGAGCTTGCAGCCACAATACGGTGCAACATCAATGTTAGATAAATAAAAGAAAGGTAAATATAAGAGGGTTTATTTCATCACATACATTTCCTCCTCTGCTGCGTGTAACGCCTATTGGGTATACACGTCCGCTATACAACAATCTTACTACACACGGACATATTTAACATTCAATTAAACGTTAATTCTTTATAGAAACTTGAACATGTGATAATTATTTCTTTTTAATTATAATTATAATCTTTTATAACTTTAAAAATTGTTCAAACAGCATCAACTAATAAAATGGCCCACTTCGCTACTTCAGCATTTAACCTGCTGCCATCTATCGTACACATTTTCAACATATCATGAGCATATGCCCATATCAATTTTAAAAGACAGATGTAAAGATGAAAACAAATATGTATTTGTACATACAATATGTAATGACTAATAAAAATGAGATAAACATAGTTGAAGAGCTTATTTGCAAAAGGACACAATGTCCAATAAGGCAAACCAAGCCTTCGTAGCTCAGTAGTAAAGCCGACGTAGCATTCGCGAGGTCGTAGGTTCAATCGTAGCTGCCGACCATCCAAACAGAGATTTTCCCAGTATTTCCTCCCCAGTCACACCAGACAAATACCGGGATGGTACCTTCAACTTAGGCCCTGACCGACACTTTCCCGCATCCTTGTCCCTTCCCCTATCCCGACCTGACCCTTAGATGCATAAAGGCCGTAAATAGGTTTCAAATTCCAGTGAGGTAATTGTTTCATTATGTGTAAAGAAATGTATTTCTTTGGGAATTGAATTGAATTTATTTTAAGGCCTTTAGGTAACTATGGCTCAGGCCGTATGGACGATGATGGGATTAATTGGTGGAATGAAGAAAGGGGGAGGAAACGGGAGCACCCCGAGAAAACCCGCACACACGGTGTTTGTCCACCACAAAGCTCACATGGCATGAGCAGGGATCGATCCGTGACCCCTAGCTCTACCAACTGAGCCACCGTGACCCCTATTTTTCTGGGAGGGAGATTACTAGAATTGAGGAGGTAACAAAGAAAACCTCATATGTCCATTTTACTTTAAATAAGACCTTTTGTTTTGTTGTTTTTAAGACCTTATGAAGAGCAGTTGTAAATCATGAAAAGTAATGTTATCAAGGAAGTACCTATTATGATCACTTTGTATTATTTGATACAGCTCTTTATTTGCTGAGGTGGAGTGTTGTGTTATACGGTGCTGCAGAGAATGATTGACGTGCAATGTAGACAGGCAAGACACACCCCTGCTGGAGCCGTCACTAGTTGGCGCTGCAGTCAACTACGAACAAAAACAGGCTCAGAACGTCGTCTTAAAACGAACAAAACCTTTTTTTTTATTTTTGTGGTTTTGCTTGTTCCCTCCTCAATTGTGCCAATTATCTAATATTGTAACTAGAGGCACTGTCTAATTCTAACACTAGACCATTGTGCAATTAAAGTGTTTCCATTCGCAGAGAAATGCATCCTTTTGCGCCTACTGAAAATTTTGTCCAACTGTACATATACCCTTTCGAAAATAAGTTGCTCATTTAATTTGAGTCGGAAAAGTTTCCAGAATTGTTTTGAATTACAAAAATTTATGTAATGACTACAAAGGTGTGTCTGAAAAGTTTCGGGCCCGAGCATTGTTAATGCATGTTAGTGAAGTACAATGTAATACGATGATGTACATTGTAGGTCTGTGGCTAAAATAATTTTGTTTTACGTGTATTTCAAGTGGCTCGTTTGCACAACAATGGCTGAGGACACCTTTTTGAAACATCGAGCAGTGAGTGAATACTTACATCTGAACAACAATTAAGGTATCCTAGTTCCTATTTAGTTCATTTTTATTGTTCTTCTTCCTATTTGGTCGTTAGTTTTGGTTCTGTTTTTATGTGTTCTGATTACTCATCCACCATCTTCTTCTTTCACCTGTTCGCTTGTCTTCTACTCCTGTCTACCTTAGTCTCTGTTTGACGTCCGTTTCAGTTTACAAAAATGATTTTTTGTACTTTAGTGACGTTTTCCTTAACTTCTTTTACTACGCTACTTTCAAAACCCTACAATGCTGGCAGGAAGTTGGTTGTATCATGTAGGTGACCCAAATTTCGTCCCCGCACCCAATTTCGCCCCCCTTAAGTTTCTCGGTCCTGCCGATAGATGTGCTATTGGCGTCAGTCCATGTGTGCTGGAGAAGGTAAAACAGAGTCAGTTGTCAAAGTGCAGTGATTCAGAAAGCATTTGTTGTTCATCGATAAGTTTTCGTTTTTCTGTGAAGGTCAGTTCTCACAGTGTGATTATTAGCATTCATGTACGCGCCTAGTGTAAGTGTAGTTGTAATATTTTCTGCATGTCGTTGGCGTAATAGAAGGGTATAAGTGTTGAGTGTCGTTAGGATCACTAGTTGAGAAGATTTGTGCCTAATTTCGTCTCCCTTGCCGTTCATTATTCCGTGCCCTGGATGAAAGGATTGATACTTCCGCGCCGAAAACCGCTTGCAATTATTTGTGCACAGCTAGCTTATCATCTTAAACTATGCTATTCTGTTGCAAGTAAATTTCATATTATTTCTGAGTTTGTTAAATGTAGTTCTTCCATTTTCTATCTACATACACTTTTATATTGATTCACTAGATTTGAGTACATATGTTCATATTCAAAATGCCTTTTCTATAACTTATATGGATCATATAGAAAAAAGAACAAAACATATTTAGAAACTTTTAACTATCTACTTTTTTTATCGGATTTTTTATGGGGGACGAAATTAGGAACACTTTTGTGATCTTGACTTAAATATGGACTTTCATAATTACATTTTATGTCACTAACAATTACTTATACATGTTATTTGACTTGGTTTGCAGGTGAAGGGGTCATTAACGCCGAGAACGTGAAATTTTAGGGTGTTACGTCATTTCATATGGTCTGCAGGTTCGATAATGTGTCTAAGTGGGCGAAATTTGGACCTCTTGCCTTGATTATGACAGGAAGAAGTAAAGAAGTGTGTGTCTATTACGTAAGGAAACTGTTGAGCTTGAAAACAGCACCACTGAGGACATTACGAACAGATTAATTGGAAGAATACTGCTTATACTGATTAAGGGGTAACGTCGCTCGGTACTGTAGTATGTTTGAAAATGGTGTTCTAAATGCAATTTATAAATTTAACTCTGTAGTAGATCCTCGATTATCCGAGCTAATTGTGTCGGAAGAAATTCATAAAATTCTGAACCCATAGAAAATATACAATGCTGTACTATAATACAGTATTGTTCTATACTGCACTACTTTATATAGTAATTCATTTTCGCAATGTAAAATTCTGTTTCACAATATATTATTTTTATTTTAACAATATAAATTAAATTATACACCAACAGTGAACAGTATATTAAAAAAAATACTTACTTATTCTATGGTTTACAGAACTCGCAAGTTCATCGCCGCAGTAACAAACGTTCTCCACGGGATTCTATCCTGAGCAAGATGAAGCTAATTTCCCTCACAAACACATACTTCACGAAGATCCCTTTTAAATATTATCCTTCCAACGTCGTCTTGGTCTTCCTAGCGATCTCTTTCCTTCAGGCTAATCATGGAATTTCGTTTTTTTTTTCATCCGAGCTACATGGCTAGCGCACTTTAGTAGTCATGATTTCATGATTGTTACAACATTGGGTAAGTCGTAAAGTCCATGAAGTTCTTCATTATGCAGTCTCCGATCTATTCTCCAGTCATCTCGTTAAATACAACAAGAAAATCATTGTAATGAAAAATTTCCATCCAAACAAACCGGAAATTCAGATAAATTAGGATCGGATAAATGAAGTTATACTGTATTCAGTTTCAATTTATGATTTTCTGGTTGTCTTCTCTATATAATTATCATAAAATTGCATTTATATTTCCATTTTACAGCTGAAGCCATTTACCATTGATCCTTTCCTAGAATCTAAAAATTTAGTACTCAACCCACTTACATTTTGGTAACATTGGTTCATTTCAGATTTTTTAAAAAAAATAATAATAATAAAACCACTCCTCCCGGATTACCGAATATTTATCGTGACATCTGATTTGGTTTCCGTTTCGCTCCATCTTTCTGTTTATCACTCCTCCTAGTTCATTGTTTCTCTACCACTATAACAATGAAATAATTTCTTCTTCATATTGTTTTTTTCTTCTTCCTTAATAAGTAATGCGAATTTTTCTTTTATGAATAATTCATGAGGTTTTCTTTTCAGTCTGAAAGATCTTTGAAAATAGGAACTAAACTCTTTTCTTTTTGGTTAGAACACTAATAATAATAAATCAGTTTGCAAAATAAAAGGGTTTAGATGAAAAAGTTGTAACAACCTCCTATTTTTGTGTAATAAGATCTGAAGTTTTTTGGCTGGTAGGTGTGCGTACATAATAATAATAATAATAAAAGAACTAAAGTATTCTTGCAATTTGTTCCCCCCTCCTCTTCCCCGCTTCTCAATGGATGTTATTAATGATTCTCAAGCACCAAGGAAATGACGGTGGAAAAATTGGAAACCACATATACACTGTACATCATTAGTCACAGGTTAAGGAAAAATGAGTATTAATAGTAGACCCAGTGATCATCTTTTTTGATTTTTTTTTTTTTTTTGTATAACAGGTCACGTGTACAGACCAGCGGTTTTGGTCAAGGTTATGTTTGTCTTTTGCAATAGCAAAGCAAGAGTTTGTTTATTTGTGTGTGTATGTGTGTGTGTGTGTGTGTGTGTGTGAGAGAGAGAGAGAGAGAGAGAGAGAGAGAGAGAGAGATGGGATGGGATGGACAGCTTTTCTTCCAGAAGAAAAAAATTATAATAATAAAACAAAAGCCGAAGAAACAATAGCGGAGAAAAACCGCGAACTACTCCCCAGACAAATTTTAGGCATCAATCATTTTGGGCGTTAACAGGTTACACCATCTTCGAAAACGTCTTTTCGTACGTCATTTGTTTGGTGTGTATGTAAAGGACAAAATAATACACTTTTAATAGATTCTGAAGTGGTCGTAATTTTAGTTACTTTATAACGCTCAGTTTAGGCGTTTCTTTTTTTGTTTTCTTGTTAGACGAACAAATTGTTTCTTGTTAAGTACTCCGAGCAATACTATTTAATTAAGCAGTGTGTTGTTTCTTACATGTACACAATACATGTATGATGTATACGGAGTAGTTATCTCCATGGCCTTTCCCGTGCCTCCTCGGTACGTATTCTGTCCAGAACCCTAACTTTTCTCTCATCCTAACAACCTTTCAGAAACAGTATATTATTAGGAGAATTTCCTTTTTACTTTCTTTGGCGATCACAGTGAGAGCTTCGGCTCTCCTCTCCCAACCCGTCTGGTCAGCGTGGGAGCAGTAGACCAACTCCTCCCTTCGGGGAGAGACCTCATCCACTAGTGGATTGAATATGGCTGTGATTTATTATTATATATATATACATACTTCAATAAAGTTTTGGGATTATGAGCTTAGTTCTAATTATGCTGATCCAGAAATAATTTCTTTATTACAATCATTAAATATTTCGGAGGTTTTTGTTGAAAAAATGTTGAAAAATTTTCCTTTATTTTCAAAATCAAATAAAATGTGTTCAAATTAATACTGAAGGAAATTCTATATTTATAGGTTTTTTTCGAATTATCAGAAAACAGAATTTCTGAGGCACATAGAATCACAGAGAACAGTTTTTCACAAAACCCGAAATCTCAAACCCGCTTGAATTAGAAAAATAAGTAAATCAAGAAACAAACAAACAGAACAAGAATCAAAGAAACAACGACACCAAGTAAGAAACAAGAAGGAAAGAGAATACCTGGTGTATGCATAAGTTTTTGCCGGGTTTTGTGGTAAAGAAAACACGTAATTTTCAAGGGAAATTAATTTTGTTTTATTCAAAATATTGGCCATCGGCTTCTACACATTTCTCCCATCTTTCAGGTAATTGATGCATACCATTCCAGAAAAACTGCTTGTTTTTTGCGACAAACCATTCGTCGAGCCATTTTCCAATGTCTTCGAAATTGCTGAAGTGCTGCTCTGCGAGCGCGTGCCCCATTGATGCGAAGAGGTGATAGTCAGATTGCGCCAGGTCTGGGGAGTACGGCGGGTGCGGAAGGATGTCCCATCCAAGCGATTTCAAGGTGTCTTTTACTGGTTTTGCTGTGTGAGACGGTGCATTGTCGTGTAACACAATCACTTTGCCATGTCTTCGGGCCCATTCCGGTCGTCTATCGATCAATGCGTGATTAAAATTAATCATTTGTTGGCGATAGCGTTGTGCATTAACGGTTTCGCCGGGCTTCAAGAGTTCATAATACACAATACCGCTCTGGTCCCACCAGACACAAAGCATGGTAGTCTTGCCGAAGCGATTTGGCCTTGGTGTTGAAGGACCGGCTTCGACAGGTGAAAGCCACGATCTTTTCCGCTTCGGGTTCAAAATAAATCCATTTTTCGTCACCCGTCACAATTCGATACAAAAAGGATTTTCTTTCGTGGCGTTGAAGCAGCATTTCACAAGTGACTTTACGATTTTCCATTTGACGTTCATTCAAATCGTGTGGGACCCATTTACCCAGTTTATTGATCTTCCCCATTGCTCGTAAACGTCTGCTGATTGTTTCTTGTGACACATTTAATGCTTTTGCCAATTGCTGTTGAGTTTGAGTTGGGTCATCCTCCAATAACACCTGCAATTGCTCGTTTTCGCACTTTTGTGGTCTACCAGAGCGCGCAATGTCTTTCACATTGAAATCACCAATTTTAAATTGTCGAAACCATGTCTCACATGTTCTAATCGATGGAGCGTGTTCACCATATGTTTCTACCAGCACACGATGACTTTCAACAGCCTTTTTCTTTTGATTAATTAAGAAAAGCAATGGGTGCCGCAAATGTTCTTTTTCAGGCACAAACTTCGACATGATCACTGAACGATAAAATAAAGACGCTAGTGTTTGGCGGACTCAACTTGTGTGTGTTTGTAGTTTAATGTCAGACGAACAAAATGACGTATGTGTCAAATGAATACGCTCTTAAGTAAACTGGAAACTACATATGCATACACCTGGTAAAAGAAAGAAGGAAAGAGAAGAAATAAACAAATTTAAAAACAGTTCAAAGAAAGAAAAAATAAACAAAGAAACAAAGTAAGATGGAAACAATGAAAAAAATTAAGAAAGAAAGAAAATAAATAAAAAAAAGAGAGAAAGCAAAGAAAGAAAGAGATAAAGAAACAAACAAAACACAAAGTAAGAAGCAAACAATGAAACAAATTAAAAAAGAAAATAAATAAAAGAAAGAGAGAGAAAGCAAAGAAAGAAAGAGATAAAGAAACAAAGTAAGAATCAATCAATGAAACAAATTAAAAAAGAAAATAAATAAAAGAAAAAGAGAGAAAGCAAAGAAAGAAAGAGATAAAGAAACAAAGTAAGAATCAATCAATGAAACAAATTAAGGAAGGAAACAAATAAAACAAAGAGACAGAAAGCAAAGATAGAAAGAGATAAAGAAACAAACAAAACAAAGTAAGGAGCAAACAATGAAACAAATTAAGAAAGAAAACAAGTAGAAGAAAGAGAGAGAAAGCAAAGAAAGAAAGAGATAAGAAACAAACAAAACACGAAGTAAGAAACAAAACAACGAAACAAAGTAAGAAAGAGAAAAAGCAAACGGAAAGAAAGATACGAAGAAAGAAAAAGGAAACAGAAACAAATAAACAAACAAAATCCAAGAAAGAAACAAAGAAAAACGAAGAAAGAAACAAACAAAGTAAGAAACGAAGGAAGAAAGAAAGACCGACAAAAAGAAAGAATGACAGACAGAAAGAATACAAACAAACAAAGTATGTCAGAAAAAGAGGAACTGAGAATATCAAAACGACTTATTTGAAAATAATAGACTAACGAAAGAAACTTGTAAACTGCTTTTGGGAACGGAAAAGCAAAAAAAAAAAAAACTAATTTTTTGAAAATCGAAAAAAAAAATAGTTTCAAAATACTAAACACCGAATTTCCTATTGCATATGTAGCAAATAGTATGTTTCTTCGATTTTCTCAAATTCAGTTCACATTTGGACGAGTGAGATGTTTGCTAGGTTCAGAATCTTCATAAGAACTACTTTTTTTGTAACCACAAGGATTTTATATCGATGGAGGAGTCAGTTAAGGATATAGACAATAGCTTAAAATTACACGTAAGACATGGAATGACTACCACGTTGACTCTTTGAGAACAATCCGCATTTCCGTGTTATTTACTTTCTAATACGAAAGATGCTTCTAGATAAAAGAGATCTGTTTTCATTGATTGCAATTTGACTTTAAAGGATGAGCTATAGATGAACACGTGAGTTGTTCTCACGTGTTTACCATTAACATCCATCCTTCCTCTTGGCGTACTCTTTCAAAATAGGAGAGAAGTCGTTTGTGTACGCGTTGAACAGCTAAAAGCAAATTTCCAGCTGCCGCCGTGGGCTACAATTGAAGGTCGTATGCTGCCCACTGATTTGGAGAAGACGAGTCACGAGATTAAATCCAACAATCTGCGGTCAACCTGATAAATATTCTCTGGTTCACACCTTAATCCCACAATGTAACGGCGAAAATGGTACTGGTAACTTGAATTAAAGCAAAGGCCGATACCTTTCCTCTTCCTTCTCCCACGGACAAGGCAAAAACATAAGTACAAAGCAGTGGTGTATCCAGAGAGCGGGCACGCGCCCCTCTGAAAGAAATTATAATAATTTAAAGGATTAATTTCAACAATTTATCTAATAAAAAGCTTCGACGGTCATTTATCTAAATATCAAATTTTGGGGATGCCGGTATCATATTCCATGATAACACTTAACAATATGTTGTGGGGGGATATGATGAATTTATACTTATGAAGTTCACTTAGCGGGAAAATATCGAAAATAACCCTCATCTATTCCACCTGCGTCCACTAGTCACGAAAATTCTGGATCCACCATGGGTACAAAGTCCTGATGTCGGCCATGCTGAATGAGATTATCATGTTGTTGTTTTTTATTTTCATCAGAAGAATGGGGCCACGGTGGCTCAATGGTAGAGTGCTCACCTCTGGCGCTTGAGATCGTCGGTTCGATAACTGCTCATAACATATGGGCTTTGTGGTGGACAAAACATCGTGTGCTTGCTTGGGTTTTCTTGGGGTTCTCCCGTTTCCTGCCATTTTCTTCATTGCACCAATTCATCCACTATCATCCACCCGGCCTGAGCCAAAGTTGCCTAAATACCTTAAAAATTAAATTCATATTCACCAGACGAATACCGGGATGATACCCAGACTAAGACCCTGACTACTATATTCCGTATCTTTGCCTTCAAACAATGTTCATTAAATTTAAACAATGGCTTAAACCAGTGTTCGATTTGTGCAATTTCCAGAGAGCGGAGAAGAATTAGTGAAACGTGTAGAAATACCATATTTTTGGATCCTCTATATCCCAGCTAGAGATATATACCGCTAAACAGAGTCAGGGAAGATTTTCCAGGGAGAGAAAAATCCCAACCATCCCCCGCTACAAATTGAACACTGGCTTAAACAAGATCATATATTGCAACTTAAAAGTATGGACAAAACCAGCGTCCTATTCAGCCTAGTGTTAACGCTCTCACGTACCTTGTGAGCAGTTCTGGGTTTGATCACCGATGAGGACACAAAATGCCGGTGTTGACCTAACTGAAAACCTTCACTGTTAAAAATTTTGTATACATTGCCGGAAAGTCTCAGTAAAGTTCCACAGAAGTTTTAGTATTTCATGTTGTATCATTAAAATCAGGGGTGGAATGGAGGGTATACGCGGGTACACGCCGTGTACCCACCTAATAGTATAAATCACAGCGTGTACCCACCTCAGTGCATAAATATAAAGGAACGTGTTCCCAAATCCGGATTTTTATTGAGCAGCGTGTACCCCCCAAAAATCTTACCATTCCAGCCCTGATTAAAATCAAGGACAATCGCAAAGACTTTGGGTAGGCTGAAGTGGATGGATTCAGTTGTCAGTTCTACGCATGCGCAGAATGAGAAAACGGTTACTTATCGCAGCCGTGAATGCAATTTTGAACAAGTATTTGCTGCCGCCATCTTGACTACTTCTCATTTTACAAGAAATTAGAAATATTCTCTGTGAATGGAAATTCCAATCCTTAAATAAAAGAAAATGGAGGATGAAAGTGTGGCGTAAGACGTGGGAACAGCACAATTTATATCTTCTGATTTCAGACAACGCACTAAAATATTGTTTTATCTTACTCACTCTAGTTGAGTAAACAGTGGGTTCGTTACTACGTTTAACGTCATTAGTCAGAACTACAGAATGATGTTAGCCGCAATTAGACATGATAATGTTCATTTACTCAAAGCATTAAAATAATCTTTATCACATATCGTATACATATCCCTAAAAGAGTAAAGCCATCAGAATTCATCGATTGATACTTTGGACCAAGATGACACATACTAAAGTTTATCCATAACACAACAACATTGAGATAGTTTCATTCCAACCATGTGAAATCAGTTACTGGCATTGTTATCATGACAGCAAAATCACCTATAAAATATGAATTTATGGTCCATCATATGCGTATCACATTTACTAATAATAGCAATAGTTATCTATCCATTCATTACCCAGTCTTCAACATATTTAAGAGTTTCTACATCTTAAAATATTTAAAGAAACACCAAAATTGTCATTTAACGAAGTTCAAATTAGTTGCACAATGAAAAGACACACACACACACACACACAATGTGTTTGGCCGAAAACTAGGTCTGTCTAGACAATGCTCAAATTCGCCTTTGGTTTGAAATGGAGTCTTACTTTTCTCGTTTTAAAATTACTTAGTTTCAAGCACTTAATTGTTATTTTACCACGCACTTCCATACTGTTTCGATCTGGTCACTTTTATGTCTGTAAATTTAGTGAAGTCGGTAGGACGTTAGACTTCTGACTAATCACCCGTGTTCAAATCTCACTCATCTTGCTCAAATCATGGCTGTTTTAACAGACTTTTCTTTAGTTCACGGTGTCCTCAAAATCTTTCAACGTTAATTTAGTTAATTTCCCAATGTCATTCAATGATGAAATTTTGCAGAGCGACGTAAGTCGCGTGACAATACAATATTCCGTTGTTATTTTCATATATCCGGTGTAGTAAAAAGTAATCCACTATTTTGCCAATAGATGGCTTCAGTGATCGGTAGCTCGCGTTGTATAAGTCCGATCGGGTTCAACGAGATGGCGTTCAAACGATGAGATTGCGTACTACAAACACTGTTCAGATAGTTGTGATGAGTTGACTCAGTGTTGTGTGAGCGCGCGTCAAAATGGACATTAGCAAAGAGAAAATACGCTATATTTTACAGTTTTTCTTCGATAAAGGCAAAAACACAAGCCAGGCGGCTGCAAATGTGAATAGTGTTTATGGTCTTGATACTGTAACAGCCAATCATGAGCAATTTTGGTTTCGTCGATTCCCTGCCGGTAATTTTGACGTCAAAGATGTACCACGCACTGGAAGGCCAAGTGTCGAAAATGTCGATAAAATCATGAACATTGTCGCGTCCGACCGTCATGTAAGCACTGTTTCGATTGCCCAAGAGCTAAACATTGCACAAAAAAACGTGTGGAACCATTTGCATACGGCTGGATACACAAATAAGCTTGATGTATGGGTGCCACACGAGTTAACGCAAAAAAACCTCATGGACCGAATTTCCATCTGCAAATCGCTGCTGAATCGCAACAAAAGCGACCCATTTCTGAAGCGGTTGGTGACTGGTGATGAAAAGTGGATCACTTACGACAACGTCAAGCAAAAACAGTCGTGGTCGAAGCGCGGTGCGCCGGCGCAAACGGTGCCCAAGCCAGGATTGACGGCCAGGAAGGTTTTGCTGTGTGTTTGGTGGGATTGGCAGGGAATTATCTACTATGAGCTGCTCCCCTACGGCCAAACCCTTAACTCGGAACTATACTGTCAACAATTGGACCGTCTGAAGGCAGCAATCGCCCAGAAGCGGCCAGCTTTGGCCAATAGGAGAGGCATTGTGTTCCACCAGGACAACGCCAGGCCACACACATCGATAGTGACTCGCCAGAAGCCCCGGGAGCTTGGTTGGGAGGTTCTTATGCATCCACCTTATAGTTCGGACCTGGCACCGAGTTATTACCATCTGTTCCTGTCCATGGCGAACATGTTTGCTGGTGAAAAATTCGCTTCAAGAGAGGCTTGTGAACATCGACTGTCTCAATTTTTTGCCAATACGGACAAGGGCTTCTATGAGAGAGGCATCATGATATTACCTTCCAAATGGCAACACGTTATCGAACAAAGCGGCGCATATGTGACCTAGATCGGATCATTCTAACTATGGTAAGTCAAGCCTTCAATGTCATGCAAAAATAATGGATTACTTTTTACTACACCATATATTTATATACACTAGAGTCCCACTAATCCGAACTAATTGGGGCTGTGCCCTGTTCGCATTAACAAAAGTTGGAAATATCCGGACCTGCACTTTTTTTCGGTATGCCTACCGTATATCCTTGAGCTTTTAATAATGCACAGTATCGTATTTTAATTGCAGTATGTAATTAAAATTGGACCCTGTACTTCTATACTTTGAGTTCATTTTCTTGTAAGTTGTACACAAAATACACGTTTTTTTTTATATATAAAAAAACTATTTTGTTTTCACTCTTGAGTTAAAGTTAAAAGTAATTTGTCATATCGTCGTCGGAACTGCAATGTGACATTTTTTTTAACTTTTCATGTTTTTCTACCAGTTTATAGTTCTGTGTACTGTGCAAACTGTAGACAAATTTCATGTGAAAATGACTTCTACTTCTTGAGATATAGCAACTTTTCAGTACTTAAATTGTATTCAAGACTGTGGTCCAGAAACCGGTTTTTTGGCCTTCCTGAAAAATTCGTAGTTTGCCACATAGGGAGTATTGCAGTTCCGACGACGATATTTTCCCTGGGCTCTGTTCGGTTTATCCGGATTTTCGGATTAGCGGGACCCTACTGTATTTTAAAAGCATATTGTGATAGTTTTTTTTAAATATGGACTTCTTTATCCTAAAATAAATACTATCCTGCAACTAGCCTGGGTTTCAGTGGTTGCAGAACACTAGTATTTGGGTGACAAGTATCCGAAATAACTCGAAAAAAATAGTAATAAATATTTAAAAAAAATACTTTTCTTAAACAATTCGTATTAAAATATATAAAAAAAAGTAATTTTGTTTATGCATGACCAAAGAGAAAAGTATGGGGCGTTCCAATTGAAGAATTTATTAAGTGACTGTATATGAGAACGCGCCTCAAAATTTTCTTTTTAGTCATGCATATTTTTTTTTTTTTTACTTTTAGTACAAATCGTTTAAGATAAGTATGTTTTTAAAAAGTTGTTTTTAATTAAATTTTTTTATTAGCCAAGTTATCGGAAATGCCGAGGAAGCGAGCTATGGTTGCCTAGCTTTATCCAGAAATGGTTAGGAATTTTTTTAACAGTGTAGCTATGTAAATTACTTATAAGTTATTATATTGTAAGATAAACGTGAGACACGTTGGCCTGTGCTTGAATGTCAAAAAGTAATAAATAAAGTTGAAATTCAAATCAGAGGCATTTTATTTCATTTTCTGAAAACTCCACCGTTTGGACTTGTATTTTAGATTTTAAAAATCAGAAGAATAAATACCTAACTCAGAAATATTTAGTGTATTTTTTTTTATTAATATGTATCTTTTTTCTATTTCCTTTTCATAATTATATTGAGGCCTTGTATCCATACTTAATTTAATGAAAACAGGCTGACAAGGCTATGCACTTAACTTTATTCTAAAAAGACACAGGAGGCATTACAGTTCCTTTTCATATAGATTAGAGTTTTTTTAATTGTTTTTTTAAATCATTAAATAGTTATTTAAATTTATAGTTATTTATAGTTATTTAGTTATACAATAATAGTTATTTATTTTAATAGTTATTTAAATCATTAAAACCTATCTTATATCTTTCTTAGAGTTGTTAATAACTTTATTTAGCTTTCTATTTTGTTCATATAATATTGTCACGTGTTACGGGCTTTTGCCATACACATTGATATTTGTTTAAATAATTTTAATATTGTGATGTTTAACACACAACTAAGAAATTTTTAGGTGCAAACTGCATTTGTACAAGTGTCTATATTGCTCTGCAGAAAAATAAATTTCGCCACGGTGCAATTTTTATTTAGTTTGGGAGCTGATTTTACTATTTATTTGTAAGCTTTTTATTTTAATAACGTTTAAGTTTAAGGATTTAACAAATAAAATAGAGATTAAAAAAAAAAATTATGATGGAATGCTACAGTGGCGAAATTTATTATTCGGGTGGCAATAATAGCTAAGCTATAAAAATTGATGCAACAAATAAACAATCTTTTATTTTAATTTTGCAAAACAATTTATAATGCAAATACCTTGCAATGTAGATTTAAGTTAAACAATAAATTAAATATTTAGTTAATTAATTTGACCAATTAGAGTTTAACAGACATGACGGCAAACGATTGAAGAAATATTGTACACCACTTATTTGCTATTCTTTTGAGTGAGTTTATTTGACTACTTAACTTGAGACGGATGTATAGGCCGACAGACTACTTGTTTTTGTATGAATGCTGAATTTTGACTAGCTTTTTAGATTTGTTAAACTAACATGTTACTTTTTAACTGACTGGGTTAAAGCTTTCGTTTTTTTTTTTTTTTTTAAGTTATGCCCACATTACAGTTTTTGAGTTCCGAAGTGCAAATTAACTTTAGGTTGATTACGTTCATATATTACGTTTGTTGAGGGTTTTTTTTTTTTGTTTGTTTCTTTGCGTTTTGGTAAGTCGTTTATCGAGAAGTTTGCAAACTGTCGCATTTTTATAACTTTTTGTTTAAATATTTTTTGTACAACCAATGCTAAACGTTTTTCTTTAATACATTTATAAATAATATTTATTTTTTTATTTTTTCTTGTATTACCGTCTTAAACAATTCGTACTAAAGAGTAAAAACAAAATATGCATGACTATAAAGAAAAGCATGTGGCGCTCTCTCATTAGAGTCACTCTATAAATTCTGGAATTGGCGCGCCGCATGCTTTTCTTTTTAGTTATGTATGAACAAAATCATTATTATTATTATTTTACTTTTCAGTACGAATTGTTTAAGAAATGTATGCATTTAAAAAGTTTGTTATTATTATTTTCGAATTATTTCGGTGTTCGGATACATTTTCTCAAGCTAATGTTTTGTGACCCAAATCCTAAAGAGTGTTCTGCAACCAAGCAAACCTAGCATCGTTCCAGGCTAGTATTTATTTTAGGATAAAGAAGTCCATATTAAAAATATTAAAATATGCTTTTAAATACATGGAAATAAATGAAAGTAACAATGGAATATTGTATTGTCAACCGACTTACGTCGCTGTGCAAAAATTTCATCAGTGTATGACGTCGGGAAATGAGTTAAATTAACTTTGCAAGATTTGGCGACACCACGAGCCATTGTGAATTAAAGAAAATTCTGTGGAAAGGACAAATCGTGCAAGGACTACAACGCCAAGAAAAGATAGGTTTATAATGTAATTCTATGGCATTGGAATTGTTTCGAATACATGAATAAATAATTCATTAATATCTTTTGGATACATATCATTATTAAAGACTATTACTGACGATGTAGTGTTCCGAAGGAGCCCAGGAAGATATTTACTCATCCAGGCTTGACAATTGTTGAATGGGTCCTGCAAAAAACTATTCAACAATGTATTTCAGTCATTAAGAGTCTACTACGAAGTGTAAATTTAAATGGGGAACTCTTACAATTTGAGAACAGAAAACCTTGGATGGATCTGCAAGGATTAATAAGGCATTAGCTGCGTCCTCTCACGATGCATACTCTTTTATTTGATTTATTGTCTAGTAACCACTTACAAGACTAAGGGTTATCATACGCGTATTTGTGAATCACTCCCAAGAGTGGGTGGCTCCTAGGAGCATATGGGAGTGATTCATAAATATGACCCTAAGTCTCATTTACAAGTGGCATAGTAACAATCGGCATGGTGAACCGATGGTGGTTTGTCATTGCTTTCCATCGGAAGAAGATGACGTCCTAAGGACGGAACCTATAATTTAACGTGGGCTTCGAACCACTTATGTCCCACCAGGAATCTAACCTGGGACCTCTTGATTACAAGCAGTGAGCGTTACCATTCACCCACAGGGGACATTTATGAGTACTCCATCTGTACCACATCACCAGATCTTTATAAAATTGGGTTCTAACAATGGTTCTTATTGCAGGTTAGGCGAAATTGAAATACAGTGCTTATATGATACTACAACATATTTGTCTTTTTGTCCTGTAATCAGTCAGTCACCAACTGTGACGCAACTGCTTGATTCCATCCGTCCAGAACTTAGCATCGATTTCAGGTGATTTTTACGGTCCTCAGGGTAAATTTCCATCTGTTTTTCTCTGCTCCTATGTAATGATAACTACCAGTTTTTGAATTTTTTTTACTGATTTTTGAATTTGTATCGCTTGTTTTGAAAGACGATTTCGTTTATTCCTGACTTCATACTGACTGTTTTGAAAGAAGATTTTTTTGGTTCCTGAATTTCTTACGTTTCGTTTGAAAAATAGATCAGAGGCGATAAAATAAATGATCTTATACAATAAGGTGGTGGTAAAACAGTCCTGATGAAAGCAAAATAAGTCACCCATTCACCATAACCACTCCAAAAGCTAGTCTATATTCGAAGAAGGTGGTGTTCTATCTTGTGGAATCGGAAGCGCGTCGTGTTACGCCTTCCTTCCGCTCAACTAAACATTGAATTCCGGCATACTATTCCCACTTGGACCATCTAAATGTGATATCAGCATTGGATACATATAATTCGAAATTGACCAATTGGAAGGGTGTTTTATATATATATATATATAAATACGTGGTTGAGTAAATACATACGTCAACAGTCAACACACTTCTCTAAACGGAAGACTTTAAGCTACTAGTTTTCTAGTTTTCAGAGTCCGTCAACGACTCGCTCGACTCGAGTCAAGTCGGTGCTCTATACCTATTCGAGTCAGTGGTCACAGCTGCTCGAGTCGAGCCGAGTCGCTGCTCAGAGAGACTCACGTTGCGACTCGATTACAGTGAGTCGAGCTCGAGCGGAGACTGAACTCGAGCGTTAGACTCGCCGCTCGAGCCGAGCGGATTGACATCCCTAAGTTCAGAGAAGAGAAGAATTTTGATTCCCTTCTTGTTGCAGAAATAGTTGTTACTTTTCAAATATTACGAAGTTATTATAAGGATTGTTATTTAAATTGGTTTCCTTATTTTGTTCTTACAATTTAAGTTACTTTTGAGAATTTTACCTTGTTTGATGATGTTTCAACATAGCAGCTTTATTAGTGTATCAAAATTTATATCAATCATCAACAGCAAATAACCCTAAACTTTATTTGCATTGTTATTTCATTGTTATTACATATGCTTTATACGCTCAATTCTTACTATACTAATTTTCGTCATAGCTTTTTCATTACTGGTTTACACTTAATGGGGTCTCCGGTGGTCGAGGGCTCGCTAGGTCCGCCACTGATATGTATCTATTTGTGAGATTAAAAATACATGGAAAGTAACAACAGATGCGAAGAAATTATTATACTGTAACTATTTGTTTTCTTTGATCGAAAACTCAACTTGAATTGTCGATATCAACGGTTTACCCCGATCCGCCGTAGCTCAGTGGAGAGCGTTGGCGTAGCGTTCGGGAGGTCGTGACTTCGATCCCAGGGCCCAACTGAGTTTTTTCAGGAATTTCTCTGTCACACCAAGCAAATGCCAAGATGGCACCTTCAACTTCGGCCTTAACCGACACCTTCCCGAATCCTTCCTCCTCCCCTATCCCAGCCTGAGCCTTAGATGCCTAAAGGCCATAAATAAAATTTAAAAAAAATATTAACGGTTTACGAGTATTGGAACACTATAACCAATTAAGGGTGTTCGGAACTCTGTAATATTTCGGAATCGAAGAAATTCCGAATTCGAGAATTGACTTCACACTTCCTAGCATCCCCTACTAACCATTCTCCAAGCTTTATTATTATTATTATTATTTGCAAACTACAAAACCTTTTAGTGGACGGCCATTGTTTGGGTGCGTGTGAAAATTGAAATAAATACATTTTTTTTTTTTAAGTTTTGGAGAGCAAAGTGTTGTACGACTTATGTCTGGACATTGCATAGCAATAAACAAACACCAAACAGCATAAATATTATTCAAAGGTGATCGATAGTAAAGAGAGAAGCTCACAAATCAAAGCCGCAATTGGAAGCTACTAGGTTTTAATCTTCGGGTTGGCTGGTCACTCTTATCGAAGTTTTCTCTAGTCACAAAATAACACAAGTTGAATAATGGTGTGGTACTTTTAAATTAAGGCTAGGGACACTTTCGTTTTTTCATCTTTCAAAGGACAAAAGTATTGAAGATAGAATAAGATAAAAACTGATGCTTTAATTTTTTTGTTCAATAAAGGTTCGATTTCAGAATATTTCTTTCCTGTTTTTTAAATGTAGAGGGATAGAAAATTAACAAGGTAAACCTATGGTGGTTGTAATTGCATTTCATAAGATGAAGATGCTGTGTAGATTCCTGAAACAGAACCTATAACTTAACTTTGATTTTAAGTTCTTTCAATGTGTTCCCACCGGGAATCAAACTGACTATGAGATAACTCATAGTGTTCTTTCATGCTTAGTACTCCAAATCTTTCCTTGGCTACGACCAGTGATTTGGCCAGGCGCCCATGTAGGGGGTGTCACACCGCAAATTCACGAGTGAACCCCATCCCAACCATAGACCTCATAATAGATAGACTTATCACGCTTTCCCCATTTCTGGCTGCGCTAAAACTGATGGATTTTTGTTCAGAGCACGTGATTTTGAAGCCATCCGCTACGTAGCTCTGCCATAGACGTTATATTCTACTATGAGGTCTATGGCAGAGCTACCTAGCGGATGGATTCAAAATCGCGTGCTCTGAACAAAAATCCATCAGTTTTAGCGCAGCCAGAAATGGGGAAAGGGTGATAAGTCTATCTATTATGAGGTCTATGTCCCAACTTAAATTTTTTTACGGTCAAAAATCGATAGATATCCTGCAAAAACCCCAATTTTGATTGTATATTCCCCTCCCCAAACTGAACGTCCTGGCACGATCCCTGGCTGAGGCTTAGTCCTATTCGTGATTTCACTCTCATCTCATCACCCAGTTCTTGAATTTTTTTTCTTCTTCAAAATCTTCCTTGTTTGGCTGCTGGCTTGTCTCCCCAAAGCCGTTACTCAGAACATCATCACGGAATGGTTTCACTGTTAGCCATTACATAACAAACATTGTTATAATACATCAGAAGAAGAAGAAGAAGAAGCAGTATTAACACACACATACCCACAGACAAGCACCCTGGCCTTGAGTGGGTCTATTCACCTCTCATACGTCAAGTACTCTCCTTCTTCGTCTCTTTCTCAATTTGCTTTTCTCACCTTGAGGCGGTCACGTGTTCGTTAATAGAGAAAACGAAAGGAGAAAACGTTTGTCCGTCCCGCGGTGGTGGTATTTTATCTTGTCGGGTGTTTTAATGTGGGATTCTAGTCAAGGTCGACTCTGCATAATCATACATGAAAAAGGTAGATTGGGCGTTTTTTTTTCTGTCCTTTTTTTTCTTAATTTTTCTCCTAGCATCAAAGGCATTTAATACAAATATTTTTACTCATGGTGTTTCTACACAGATAATGCAAATTTCCAAAAACTTTTTTTTTCTTTCTCTAAAATTGGGATGAAATTTAAAATTTTCGAAAGAACAGTTTGCTTACGCTAGGGAATTGGAGTATTGTGGAAGTATATGGAAGCAAGAATGACAAGGAAAAGGGGTCCCCTTGCGTCCTCCTAAAACTATTTTTCAAAATATTTGAGCGTCTCTAATAACATCATCAGAATTTTTCGAACATAGTTCCCTAGTACTCACAAGCAGCAGCGTATTTAGGTATTTCCCGCCCCTAGGCCCCCAGAAATTGGCGCCACTTATATGAAATGAACATGTTTATTTACATGTATAACCTATTTATATAATTAATTCGTAATACAAGTATATATGTATCGGAGTATCGGACTAAGGAAAATTAAAAATAATCAATGTATTCTGTCAGTTTTCCCTTCGTGCTGACTTTGTTGTACATAGAATAGATAATATTTTGGAAGGGTTAAATAGGATGAATACTATACTTTTGGGGGATTTTAACGCGAAATCTCCACTCTGGCATTGCCCTAATACAGATGGAAATGGAGAAAAGTACGAGGATTTAATACATCAATACCATCTAAATGTAATAAACAAGGGAGACCAACCACCCACATTTCAGGGCAGGGCTGGAGCGAATAGTAATATAGATGTAACCTTAGTAAGGGGAAACTTCTATAATAATTTGCAACACTGGACTGTAAAAGAAGATGTAACAACTAGCCAACACAGCGCCATCAGCTTCGTGGTGGACTTAACAGCGAATGGAAATGATAAAACAGAGACTGATGATCAGAACATTATATACAACATTAAAAAGCTGAATAAGGAAAAATTTATAAAAAACCTGAAATTACCAGAAATAAATGCCAACTGTGATTTAAATAACACCACAACTAAATTAGAAGAGGCAATTACGGAAGCAATCACAAAATCAGCACCGAAATTAAACAGAAATAAAAGAAAAGGAAAAGTGTTTTGGACAAAAAATTTGGAGAAACTGAAACGAATACTAAAGGCAAGTAGGAAAAGCTATAAGGCAGCTGGTAGTCAGGAGTTAAGAGAAGCGCGATTGAACAAATAGACTGGCCAAACAAAATTTTGAAAAAGAGCTTTACAAAAACAAAAGAAAAACTTGGGAAAAGTTCGTTAATGAAAATCTTGCCAACAACTTATGGGGAATCCCATATAAAATAGTTATGCACAAAATAAAAAACCAGGGGCCCATTAAATAGCCTGATCACAGACAAGGGAGGTTACACCGCGAGTTGGAGGGAGACCGTAGAACTATTATTCAAAAAAATATTTCCGGACGACAATAACAATGAAGATAATGAAGAAAATACAAGAATAGGATTTGAAATGAACATACCCCCAAATAGCGAAGAAGATGATAGTGTAATTTTAACAAGAAATGATGAAGTCAAGGTAGCAATTAAGAGCTAAAGGTCTGGGAGGGCCCCAGGTCCTGATGGAGTTGTAAACGAAATCTTTAAAACAAATACCGACATTTGGACACCATATCTTGTTAGACTCTTCAACGAATGCATTAAACAAAATAAATTTCCAGACACGTGGAAAAAAGCAAACTTAATAATTTTGCTAAAGGGAGAAGATAAAGACAAATCAAAGCCAAAATCCTATAGACCAATATGCTTACTCAACGTGATAAGTAAACTATTTGAAAAAATCATAGCAAATAAAATATCTAAAAAAAGAACAGACATTCAAAATTGTAATCTACATTATGGTTTTAGAAAAGGAAAGTCCACAGAGGATGCAATAAATGAATTGGTCAAAACAATTAAACAATTAGGCAATGATGATTGTAAATATACAGTAAGCATATTTTTCGATATTATGGGAGCCTTTGACAACTTGTGGTGGCCCTCCCTACTGAGAGAGCTTAAAAATATAAACTTACATCCTTCCATATGGAAACTAATTATAAACTACTTTGAAAACAGAATTATTAAAGACGACACGGCGGATGGCGTCGTGACCAAGAAACCAACCAGAGGTTGCCCTCAGGGATCTGTCCTGGGACCTATATTTGAGGATCTGGTCTTTCAGCCATGTCTGGAAAAACTAAACAACATGCAACAGGTGGAGCGTGTGGTGGCTTACGCGGATGATTTAGCGGTGGTTCTGAAAGCCAACAGCAGAAGAGGAATTGAAAATAAAGCCAACCAAATAATAAGAGAGCTAACGTCGTGGTGCAAAAACAATAAACTAACCATTTCGGCAGAGAAAACTAAGTACGTAATCTTTAAAGGAAAATTAAATTATAACAGAGGTGCAATAATCAAAATTAATAATAGTACCATTAAAAGAGAAAAAGAACTAAGATACTTGGGTGTCATCCTAGACGAGAAACTAAATTTCAGAGCGCACGTACAACAAGTGAAAAACAAAGCGACCAAACTCACACAAAAAAATATCACTCTGGCAACTCAAGAATATAGCATATCCCTAAAAGTGTTAAAACTTTACCACGACGTCATAATTAGATCTGTTGTTGGTTACGCAGCAAGTGTATGGAGCCACCGCATAGACGATGTCCGACAAGCACAGGAAATTAATAGAGCTCAAAGACAAATAATGCTCCGACTCACTGGAACATACCGTACCAGGCCGGTGGAGGCTCTCCAAGTGGCAACAGCGATTATGCCGCTACACCTCCAGGTGAAGAAGTCTGGGGCTACGTACTGGTTGAAGAAAGGAAACGGAGAAAAAGTCGCTGAAATCCTCCACAACGAAGCCAACAACAAACAAGAGATAGCAACAATCCTAACCAGTGCGTGGCAAACCTTCTGGAATGAATCAACCAAGGCCAGAAGATTGTACGCATTATTACCGGACGTGGCTGAGAGGCTGGAAATGAGTATCGAGATAGACAGTGGACTTATGCACTTCTTAACTGGTCACGGCCCCTATAGACAAAAGCTAAGAGAACTCAATTTGGTAGAAGATAACCTGTGTCATGCCTGCGGGGTTGTTGCGAAGCCGGACCACGTAGTGCTCAGATGTCGAGAGACAGATAACCTGATAACAGAACAGAGAACCCTCCTGGGGGATAGACCAATCGCTGAGGTTCTGAGAAATCCAGAACTGGCGGTGATCCTCCGGGAGGCAGCGAATAAAGTCTAGGAATATCACAAAAGAAAATTTTTGGAGGGCAGACGGCGTCTCGCGGCATGAAGTGGGGAGTGAGAAATTACAGAAAAAGTGCTTCGAACCGCGAACGTGGACTTCCGTGAGCGGGTATACGAGGTGCTATACAAGTGATAAGAAAAATTGACTAGAAATTATTATCCATGAATTGGACTATAAAAGGATATATGACGTTGCTGGAACTCCAGCACCAGGAGTGCCTCACGAGGAAGGCCTGGTGAGAGACACTCATGTGTGGAAGTGATATGTGTGTATGGTGGCGGGATAAGTGTAAATGTGTACTAAGTTTCATATCAATAGCAACAGCAAATAAGGGTTGAGATCGCGGAATCCGTGAACAAAACCATATAAATGAATACATAACCGCGAGTGAATGTGTGTGTGAAAGTGAAAATGTTAAAAGCGTACGATCGGGGCTGAAGAGGAAGATGAATTGGATCATTACACAAACTTTGTAGATTGAACAACTATTCTGCGGCTGCAGTGACCCCCCCTTCCTTTTAGAATTCTCTCCAATCCTCGGACTCTCTCCAATCAAAGTATGGATGAGAAGAATGAAAGAAGAAGAAGACAGAACCAACAGACAGAACCAATAACTAATATCTCGTTGCAGGACGCAGAAAAGAAGATGCCAGTCTTCAAGTCGTGTGTTGTCATGTGTTGTCCTGTATCGTCTTGTCTAATGTGTGTTATATGTTTAAATGTATGTATGTATGTTCTTTTATTTTAATAACATTAGTATATAGTAGATAGGGAATCCCCAAGGAAGTTCCAAAAGATCTGGAACAAAGGCCAGAAGAACATTCTGGATGCCTGGCCAAAAAAAGTCCGTCCCGCAATCCCAGAGGTCTCTGACAAGAGACCGGCAATCCAAGAATCTCTAGGGACATGCCTGCCCCAAGGCAAGGAGCTCAAAAATGAGCGTGATGTACGACCTTGAAAGTATACAACTTGGCTTGTGTAAAGGATACAAAGAGGCAGGGGTGGTATGCGGGTCCCCCTAAATGAAATATCGGACTAAGCCACGGATTCCACCAGAATTTTCAGTTTGGGTGGTGTAAAGTGAAAATTGGGAGGGTGTAATTGGAGTTTTACACGGTTTCTATCGATTTTTTGACCGTAAACATTTAAAAAAAGTTGAATGGTATGTTCTCGAGGATTTGAGGGGTGACACCCCCCCCCCCACAGGGTCTGCTCACTTATAGTCTTGCAAATTGTAAACAAGCCTACCGAGTTACGTAACTATTGAAAATCCTTAGGTTCTTTCTTCTAAGAGCGGATTATTTTTATTGTTCTAGGGATGCAATTGAAGGTATATATATATCATATTCAGCCGTTTTCTATCCACTGCTGGATGAAGGCCTCCCCCTTTTCTTTCCACATATCTCGGTCTGCTGGTATCCTAATCCATGTAGCTCCTGAAAAACGTTTGATTTCATCTACCCATCTTACATTTGGACGTCGTCTTGGTCGTTTCGTTTCTCTAGGAATCCACTGTAGTACATTTGTCGTTCACCTTCCATCTGTTCGTCTAGCCATGTGACCGGCCCATCTCCACTTCATCTTCTTCGCAGTCTTGATTACATCCTCTACTTTTGTTTGTGCGCGAATACATTAATTTGTCTTCCTGTCCCTCCTGGTTATTCCTAGCATGCACCTCTCCATTGCTCTTTGTGTGACTCTCAATCTTTGAGTCGTTTGTTCATTCAATGTCCAAGTTTCGCACCCGTACATCATTACAGGTAAGACACATTGATTATAAACTTTACGCTTCAGACACATTGCAAGTTTGCTTTTGAAAATAAAGTGTAGTCTTTCAAAAGAACTCCACGCCATTTTACATCTTCTATTTATTTCATCGGTCAACTTTGCATTCGATGTTTTAAGCTGGCCTAGGTAAACATACTCATCAACTATGCCTATTGTCTCTCCGTTAATCTTTACTTCCTTCTTTGCAGCATGTTGGTTGTACATTACTTTTGTTTTACTTAAGTTCATTTTAAGGCCGATTTTCGAACTCAAGCAACTGCTTGGCGAACGAACATGGATGGGCTGCTCACCAACCCGCATTAGCTGACAGCGTGGTGAGTCGAATGTCAGCACCCCTCCTTTCTTTACACACACACACACACTTATATGGTTTACATATATATGGTTGAGGGAAGAAAGAAACAGGTAGAAGACGAATTGTACTCCTTATTTTAAGTAAGATAAATCTTACGTTGAAATAAAAACCAAAGTACAAGGTTAGGAAAATAAAGGGAGCACAAGATCCGATTCAATGTAGAAGGCTTAGTTTGCACTGAAGGACCTACCTATTTCGCCATAACACTGATGATGAATGAATGTAATAAATTGCACTGTTTCACACACAAGGAAAACGCTCTGAGTAGCAAGAGAAACGCTCTGAGTTTCATCAGCATTGTCTAACGCAAAGATAATTTAGTGTTCCCTTTTGGTGCAAATGGTGCTAAATATAATTCATGCCAAAATGACAATAGGTGTTGTATAGTTACATGGCAATATGCCTGCTGACCAAACTTACAATGAAGAAAAGAAAAATACTTCTCTACTTGTGAGTAGATGCAGCCTACAAGAAACATGAAATGAGAGACAGGACATTTCCGCCGCCCCTTAAAATTTGCCGCTCTAGGCCCGGGTCCTATACACCCTATACCTAAATACGCCACTTCTCAAAAGGTAGTACCTGATATGATGTTAAGTAAGGCGTTATCAAAGATTATGACGTCATAATTTAATTGAAGGCTGACATCAACGGAAATATTTCGAGTCGCTCACCCTTGTATTTCATTACCAATTTGTGTAAGTACTAGGGAACTATGTTCTAAAATTTTTCATAGTATTCTTAGATTTTGAAATATTGAGCAAAATAATTTTAAAAAAGTGGGACAGGCGCAAGGAGTTGAGGAGCAAATCTCAACGCTAAAGACTATGATGGTAAGAGGGAGGGATAAGAAGCGGATGCGTTGGACGACTCACTTCGTAAAAACCTTTCAGCAGACCGAATTAGCATACAATCAACTCCCGAAGCCAAACCCGTATTTTAGTCGAATGCACTGTTGGACCAACGTCAATTCTACGCCACATTGGTCCACGATAATTTTGGTGCAATGTCACATTGGTCCTGCGCAATGTTGATCTTTGTGGTGATAGCCCTACCACAAAGTAATACAGAGAGAGAGAGGGAAAGAGATGATAAAGGCAGTTTACATAGAATACGTACGCATGTTCAAATAGTTAGGTACTCCGCCGTGAAGAGGTCACTACTGCGCCCGTTATGCAGCAGCACCTAAAGTTCAGGGCCTGGTCGTGACATCTGTACAGCGGAGTACCTAACTATTTGATTTTGAGCATGCGTTTAATATGCCTTCAGAATGCATGGCAGGTAAACTGCTCTTTGCCTCTCTCTCTGTATACGTATTTGCTTTGTGGTCCTACGGATGAAACCGGTCTGATTTCTGTTGAAGATAGGAAACTTTTCTCTGTCTTACAGAAGAGATCCTAGCCTTTCAGAATTTATACAGGTATAAGCAAAGAAGCAAACACTTTGGAAACTAACACTTAGAAGGTAAGAAAAAATCAGACCTCACAATGGACAACTTTGTCAACTCCACGCCATACAATAGGAAAGAATGCCTGATAGCTGAAAGAAGGACCATTCTTTTAGAACGGATTTACATCGGAGAAAAGATGTGATCTATGGGATGGGAATGTAATCTTTTTAGAATTATTTTCATTCACAGTCCATCGGAAATTTCTTTTGAAAAATGAAAACTACGCAATAAACTGTTGAAAATCCAAATACAAGTAAAAAGGGGTATTTATTCGTAAGTAGTAGGGGAAAAATGAACGATGTTCTTATGAATAATAAAAAAAGAGCTTCACCTCAGAGGTAATTAAACCCCGCTCTAACGTTTACGCTATCTTGGAGATCCAGGTTCGTCGCTGCGGCTGTCAATTTTTCTGTGTTAATTTCAACATTTACCATACACAAAGTTATTTGTGAAAAAGGTAATAATATCTAATGTATGTTTATTGTTTATTCCTCCTGACGTCTTCTGGTATATTGTTGTTATTGAGAAACGTTATCAAGTCTTTTGCTGTCATTTTTAATTAAATGCTATTAACTTCTGCTGTAATCTGAACTATATTATGACGTCATATGGAAGAGTCTGGTTTACGTTTTGAGGCAACTTGTCCTTTCGTTGTTCTTGAATGCTTCCTGTAATAATAGTTTTTATATTAAGACACACAGTAAAAAATAGCTGTGTTAATTCAACACAATGCGGTGTCCCAGCGTGACTACCACTTTTGTGTGTTAAATCAACACAACACACGGTGTTGATTTCGGTACTGTGAGAAAAAAAAGTTACGGTACTAGATTTGAACATGGGTTGCTCAGTTAGAAGTCGAGCGTCTTATCGACTTGGTTAAATCATCAGGTACAAAAAGCACTAGATTGAAACAATCTAGAGGATGAAAAAAATGTTGCTGAACTCCAAACACACACAAAGTTACTCTAACGACTTATGCCATGAGTTAATCACTTTTCCGTTGGTCAATTAGGTATCACAATCCCCATTTATTGAGAATATGTTCCATTTCTATGAAAGCAAGCGCAGCATATGACATGTTGTTACGATAAGCAGTAATGCCGCTCAAGTGTTTGGCTGTCGCCATCTTGCTTGTTTTTATAGAAATAGAATATTCTCAATGAATGGGAATTCTGGTTCTCAATTGACAAATGGGAAGTGATTAAACCATGGGATAAGTCGCACAAGTATCTTAGTTTGTTTTGGGGATTCCGCAATGTATATTTGATCCCCTACACTGTTTAAATCTATAGTGTAGTCGTTTAATTCAAATGTTGTTCACTAAATATCGTTTGCATCTAGTACGTTTACTGTCTGACGATTTAGCTAAGGCTGTAAGACGCTCGACTTCTAACTGAGCAACCCATGTTCAAATCTCACTGCCGCCGTAACTTATTTTTTTACAGTACCGAAATCAACACCGTGTGTTGTGTTGATTTAACACACAAAAGTGGTAGTCACGCTGGGACACCGCATTGTGTTGAATTAACACAGCTATTTTTTGCAGTGCAGTTTCTTGTAGTTTTGGGCAATATTTATATTGTTGACTTTCATAATATGGAGCACATATCAGTTTAGTAAACAAACAAACAAACATATCAATATAGTATGATGTGGATAGAAAAGCCAAAATAGCTGTACAATACTTGTTGAATTTATCAAAGGATTATTATATGAGCTGCTATTGTTCATGGATACTGAAAGGTATGAGTGCTATCTGCTATTCTTATTCTTATTTGATGATATATGCCGAATTTATGGATAGTGGAATTTTGTTACCTGTGGATGAGGATCAAAGCTTCCTAGGGTTGGATGTTGGTTAAATGATTAATGTTGATTTCAATAAAGTTTACCTTATTGCTGAAAACCTTGTTTATTGGAACAAGTATACTTTAAGGTGTACTACTAGTATATTGATACCCAACTGCATTACATTGACCAGCATTCTTAGTTTACATTAAGTTCAAACTAGGGTTTCGTCTTTCAATAACCTTCGCGGTAAAAAAAAATGGCGGATAACAAACTTTACTAGTACCAATTTTACACTATGAACCACTCTAAAAGGATGAGAAATAGCTGTTTCAATTTTGAAGAATAAATTACAACCGTAAAACATCGGAATTCCATCTTGAAAGATCACATTTTTCTATGCAAAGCGAGAGTGTTTTGTGATAACATATTCAATTGAAATTCAATATTTTCTTTTATGGAAACACTTTACCATCTAAAAAGGAATTACCAGTAAGTAAGAGCACAGACGAAAGGGTTGGCAAAGAGGTTTCCGGATTTGATTCTCACAACGTTCCGCGTTGTTTGTTCTAAAAATCCCGATTCAGTTACGGGTACACGCGGCAAAAAATGCTGTGTTAATTCAATAGTTTTCGGTGTCCCAGGGTGACCGCCACTTTTTGTCTTAAATCAACACAACAAATGGTGTTGATTTCGGTGATTCAGCTTAATAAATGTGTTGTCCATGTTGATTCAATACAATGAAGAGTGTCATACTGACACTATAGCAGTGTTGAATGAACGAAATCACACAACACACGATGTTGATTAAACTAAAAATAGTGGAGGTCCCCTGGAAAACCAAAAACTGTTGAACTAACACCGCTATTTTTTGCAGTGTAAGGGCGCTATTACACTATAGAGTTTGCTGATCAGTTTGTTCGACGAGCCTGCCCTTGATCAACCTTGACGGAGATTTTGCTATTTCACTGTCGAGTTTTCTAATCAGCTTCTTCGACGAGCAAGCTCGTGGGAGTACCTTGATTAGCAAGCTCGACAGTTTAATCGCGCCTTAAGAGTTCATTGAAACCATTCGTTCTATAATCGTCAAGCAAGGTAAAACAATTTTGTTAAGATTCAGAAATCTCTACCGTTCTGAATGAAAGAACTTGTTTAAGTAGACAAGAATTCGATACTTGCCTTAATTTTGGCCAAAATAAGTCATCCTGAAATTCTTAATATGAGTCTTGATTTTAAAATGCTTTTTAATCCAGCTTTTCGTCATCATTTAATTACACTCCACACAGCACAATCACATATCCATTTACTAAAGCAATATGCTGCGAATACTCTTGGATATGTTAAATATGTCTCTAGGATATGCTTGATACAGACGTAGAACATTATATGTATTATTGAATATATATACGAAAAGAGCATGAATTAGAGATATTCCTGATTCATTCTACGAATATGTAGGCCTATAGAATAATTTCCACTTCTTTGGATATGTTCTCAAATTATTCTACGGATATATAGAAAGTCTAATCAACAATATACTATTCTTTGAAGTATTTACTAGCAATTGACTTCTGATCACAAGCGAATTGGATTACATTTATTTATAGGCAATAGGCATGTATGACTCAGGCTGGCAAAGTGTAGCGGAAAGGTAATGGAAAGGAGTGTGCCAGCGTCTAAGTTAATGGTAGCTTCTAAGACATCTACGCAGATTTTGATCTAAGAATAATCACGGATCTTGAAACTAATTTAGATTTTTTGAGTCTTTTCATCGGGAAAATTTGACAGAATGAATGTAACGGGTTTTGATACTATTAGCGCTGTGATAAAAAAAAAAGTGTTACAACATGTTTTTCTTTTAGGCAGAAAGTATTTATTCCTTTACGCTGCAGTCAATGTAATCAAAGGAATGTCAGCCACTCATCCCAATTTACTACGCTATTGCTTTGTTTTCCTGCAGTTTTACGAGACAAATGAAGGGATTATTTAAGCATTCACTGCCACATTGCTATACTTCCTATATCTTCACCCTGACAAACATAAGGATTTAACTAAAGATATATGGACTGGAGTTATTTCGTACAGTTTGTAATAAAATACTAATAAACCTCCAGGAAACTGAAGAAATATTTTGAATTATAGGAAGAAAATTAAGTTCCTACAGATATTAACTTCGAAGACATCTTTACTAACTGAAAAAAAAAAAAACAATGAATGAATTTTTTACCGAAATGTGTTCTCATCCCGTATACAATAATACCGCTTCTAATTACGGTATTATTCAAGGATTGTAAAAATCAATTCTCTTAGCCCAAAATTCCGGCAAATAACCTGCTTCTATTCGACGGCAGTGATATATGTTTGCTTTAACTAGTACATTGTGGTTTCACTAAAAAAAAACTTGGGGTATTGCTCCCTCACGATCCGGGCTCCAAGCCCCGCTCCATACGATGAAAATATTATAAAGATACAGATAGTGTAACAAAAAACATTTTATATTGTATACATATTTAGCAAAAGTTGTATAAATCGATGATGAATACTCTTGTAAACAGGCAGCTACATATATGTCATATATGTCTCTTCTAATGCGTCTGTTGCAATATACCTATCAGAAATATTATTTCAAATTATATCATAACGTACGTAGTCACGTCCCGCGCCTCCGCCCACGCTCTTTTGAAAAAAAAAAAAAGAAGCTATGAATTCTAAAATACGGGACCATTTGAAAAATTTAATTTTAAAATACGCTGCCAACGCTGACAACTGGGTACTTGGGTACAGGAACAACCACACTATGTTTCGTTTGTGTCGAATATGTATACCTACTCAAAGTTGGGTGCAGATACGTCGAAGTGTATGGAAGTAATTTTAAATATTTAATTTTTAACATTGATTGGCAACACTGTCAACTGTGAACCTGAAGTACCTGTATGACGTGTTTCAAATTTAGTGCTGATACGTTCAACGATATGGAAGCAATTAAAAATCCTTTCTGTGATTGGGAACACTGACAATTGCGGCTCCTGACGTTCCGACATGAACTGTCCCACTACCTAATGCACATTTATGTCAAATTTGATGTAAGTGAATGCGGATACGTCCAACGATAACAAATATGAAATATTGAAATTTTAAAATCGTTTGGCAACACTGACAAACTACGCGGCCTGGAGTGCCTGTACGACCTGTCACAGTACATCAACTCACACCTATAAAGGCATTTCTATAAGTTGAATTTAAAGTGGGTTGACAACACAGACTGCTGGGATGCTTGGGCGGTCGGGAACACCCAAAATGTTCTCCTATTGTGTTGATGATGTTTAAGCTAAGTTTGGGGCAGATATGGTATGGAATATTTTTAAGATAATATTTTATTAGAAGTTGGTAACACTGAGAACTGAGTAACCGGCAATACTTAACATATACCAAAACTATACGTAATCTTACAACATCTAGGGTTTAATTTATATTTTATTTCTTCTTAATTACCTACATAAAAGTAATTCTTACTTAATGAAGCGTTAGCAGTATTACACATTGCTGCCTTGAAAAAAAAAAACTAAATGTAGAAAAAATGAAGTCATGTTTTTTTCTCTCTCTAAAAAATTTTTTTTAGAAAAAACTAACTATTTTCTGTTTACAACACTAGATAACGTCTGATATGTGTGATTGTATATTTTCCTGGGCAAGATACCAAGCAGTTGTGGCTCAGTGGTAAAGCGTTGGTTTAGCATTCGGGAGGACTAAGGAAAACCCTGGAAAAACCTCAGTCAGACAGGTCGGCCGCAGGCATCGATCCTGACAGGTTTTTCTAGTGATTTTCCTCAGATACCCTAGGGATGGTACCTACAAAATAGGCCTTGTCCGTCTACCTTCCAACATCCTCGCCCCCATTCTATCTCGGCCTGAGCCTGAAATACCTAAGCCTTACCCGGTGAGAGTTCATGAATAATCTTGGGGAGAGTTATCTCATACTTTCCATCCACATAAGTGAGGCAGCGTCGCGAAGGATATGTGGCCAGGACACTGGAGAATTTTCCTTCATTGTTCCCATGGCTGGCGCTCTGAGATATACTCAGCCTTCTATCAAATTGAGTACCACAGTGTCCTTGGTATTCCTGGGCACTTCGAGAGGTAAAGGCAGCCGAACGTGAGACTGACCACCCCACCTCACTTCGTGCCGTTGGTCGTTAATATGTGGATCGCTACCTCCACATCCCTCATGCGCCGTTCACGGCGCGTGCGCATTGCACACGGTTTTATACCTTTACCTTTTTACCTTTTATATAATAAACAGCTTTCTCATTGAATTTTAATAAATAGCAAATTTCATCAAATTTAGTAAAATAAATTCTACAATTTCTAGTAAATGCTTGTGAATAGACCGGAAGAGAGATTGAAACGTTATAGGAGCTACTGCAGGTGGAGTACCTATCATAACTCCTACTATTTTTTTTCTTTTTAAGAAAGTGATTAAAAAGTTTTTAACACTGTTTTCTTGCAGTCTATAAAAAACGTGTTTAAAACAAAAGAAACATAAAAAGCACGTTTTAAACATATGTTTTTTTAACTTGTTTTTTCCCAAACCCTGGTTGGTAAGGGCGTTGGCTTCACATTCTGAATGTCATGGAGTCTGTCCCACTGGCCAACCATGGTACCTTCTAATTAACTTTCTTTCCACATAATCTCTCCTATCCGAACATGGTCTAAGCCAAAGTTGCCTAAAGTTCATAAATAAAATTCAAATTTAATTTACGTACGCTACGTGGAAAATTCAACTCAATAAAGTAAATTTACCCATGGCCCGCAGGGCCCCTAAGATGGACTTCTGACCGGCTTAGGCCACTTTCGTCCTGAGAATAATTTATATTGTGAGATAACAATAATTGTGTGATTTGAACCGGCTGGGGATAAAGTTTTTTGCTAATCCTATCTAATTATTATTGGTATTTGTCTGTTTAGTCAATGGCTTACATAGTCAGGTTAGTTAAGAGAGTGAATTGGTATTGGAGGTAAGATTTGGAGAAATTCATTTCTGTGTTTTCCAACCGCCCGTGTAGCACCAGCAGAAAGGCACTCAAGTCCATTTCATTTCATTTTTGAATTTGTAAAAATTCTTGATATCTGGCCGGATGGTGTGTATCTTGGTATTCCAAACTAATTTATGTCCATATTTAGGGTTGTAAATCCTTACCGTTTTTTTTTTTTTTTTCAGATATGGTTCCTGCCCACCAAAATATGGTCATCTATGGATCTATATGTTTAAATGACACTGAAAAAACTCTTCAGCTGCCATATTGATTACAATTTGTAAATTTTGTTGAGAATTACAAGGAAAAATTACCAAGATGTACGACTTTTAAAGTGTCTTAAGAGAATAAAGCTTGCTCGTTTCTCCTGTTCAAAAAACTCCATCGACCACAGCCAAAAATGTCTAAAGGAGCAAAGAGCATAATACAGTTCAAACTAAAAAATACTCCACCATTTACACTAATTTTACTTATTATTCAGTTGGGAGAGATTCATTTATCTACAACTCGGTTGAGCAACAAACACATTAGCAGAATAACTGGTTCTTATTAATATGTTGATTTTTTTCTCTTTATCCCTTTGTTACTATGTTGCAGCATGAAATGGCAGTTCTTTTCAGACGTTACGTAACCTTCATATCGGACAAAACTTGCGACTTTTGAAGGTACTCTCACCTTTGATTGAACGACGTCTGACCTTGTAATCTTTTGGTAGTCTTGTCAGAATGGTGCTGAGTAAGGCCAGATGTTTATATTATCTTCAAACCAAGAGAAACGTTTCTGGAAGATCTGCGAATATAACTCTATCGTACAGTTTTTACGTCGTTTTTTTTCCATCCGTACTGAAAGTTCATGAACAAAGGACTATTTATTCTAATGGGCGCCAGTTTTTCGGTTTCCGCTTTCTAAAAGATCCATTTTTCTCTCCATTTTATGTCGTTTGTAGTTCGATAGAAATTCGAGCGATGCCTTCCCTTATTTTTCTTTTTTAATATTGAATTTGAATTTATTTATAGCCTTTAGGCATATTTTCCTCAGGCCGAGATAGAGTAGAGAAGATAATGTGGAAGATAGCTGCCAGGGACTTATTTAAGGTACTATTACAGCATTCGTCTGGTGAAACTGAGAGGGGGGAACTGGAAAAATTTTGTTAGGATAGTCGGCCGTGGGGTTTGAACCCACGTGTTTACACATTGCTAATCCAGAGTCTGCGAATCTACCACCTGGACCAAGAGGGCTTGGTACAAGCCCTTGGTCTAGATGCCATCCAGAATTCGTCTGTTGAAACTTAGGGAAATACTGGGATTCCTTATTCACGATCACCTGCAAAAACATAGCTGAAAACAGTCACTGAGTCAATTGGGTTATTTTGGTCGCTTTTTTGGAATGGGTCACCGGGTCTATGCTTGCGACCCGGCCTGACCCTGTGGCCCAGAGAGTGAAGCAGAGATTACACGGTTTACTTATGCACTGTTGAGTTTTCAACGGACTATATACCTGCGGTGACGGGCAACAGGGGTGTTACTTCCCAGAGGACAAAAGATACCAATAGTTCTAACAATAGTAATAACATGTATGAAAATAGTCTCATATCCCCGGAAAGAACAAAAATGGCGCCAGATGTGTGCAAATACTCCCTCGAAAAGGCTATTCTGAAAGGGTTTTGTGTTTGAAATAGGAAAGCATGAATATCTTATAAAACTCTAAAAAAAATAAAGTTCCCATACATAAACTCACTTCCAAACGAAACTCACCACCGTAACTCAGTGGTAGAGTGCTGACGTAGCATTCGGGAGGTCGTGGGTTCGATCCCAGTGACCGACTATCCAGACTGAGGTTTTTCCAGGTTTTTTCCTCAGTCACACCAGGGAAAATGCCGGGATGGCACCTATAACATAGATCCTGGCCGACATCTTTCAACATTCTTTCCCCCTCCCCTATTCCGGCGTGAGCCTTAGATGCCGAAAGGCCATAAATCAAAATTCAAAAATTTAATTCCAAGAAATCTCACATCGATTGATTCTAATCACAGTAACAAGTCTCGTCCCTGGGTCAATTGGGTTAAGATTCGATCATCGGGTCGCCGAGTTAACTCAATGTGGTAATTTCGGTCAAGACCGGGACACCAGGTCAAACGAGTCATTCAGGGTGAAGTTTGAGACTGGGTCACCCGGATCAAGTTTCGGACAAGGTTACCGAGTCACCAAAAGTGACACGGTTTCAGCTCTGGTACGGAGTCGAATCTGCGGTGGTAGCCGCTTTGATTTTCGTTGGAGGTATTGTTTAAATTTACATGTAGAGCAGAGGCAGGTAGCCGAGTAAGCTATTCCAACTGAAGTGGAAAATGAACAAGAATTGAATTCGCGAATAAAACGATGTTCAGTACTTTACACGATTTCTTTCATTTTAAATGAATGAAGCTATTATCATCTCTACGAATTTACTTTCTGATATTAGAGTCGAATATGTTGTTTTACGAAAGAAAGTCGAATTTCTTGTATTCGAGTAACACACAACATTTACAACGTAGAATGTCATATGATCCTGTTGTTTTGAATTTGAAATTAAGGCTTTTAGGCATCTAAGGCTCAGACTGGGATAGAGTGGGGAGAGGATTGTGGACGGACAGAGCCTGCTTTCATCTACCATCCCGACATTTGTATGATGTGACTGGCGAAATCGCTAGAGAAAACCTCAGTCAGGATGACCAGCCGCTGGGGGCCATCCCAGGACCTCCTGAATACTAAGCCAACGCTCTACCACTGAGCCACGGCCGCTCGTTGTCTGCTTGGCTGTGTCCGTATAGTTGTGATGCCGATGTTGGAATTATAAATGTGTTAAAATTTGATTTACGATTCTGATTTTTTAAACCGACACATCTTGTACGGTTATTTGTCTAGACATTGCGATTTGACGATGACGTCCGACATTTGCCAAATCCGAAACTACGAATTTTGCGACATTTCTTTGAAGGAAATTCGTTTTCTTGTTTGGTGTTGAGTAACCGAAGTTCGTGTGACAACATTTTTAGGGACACTCTGTATAAAGGGAGTTCGTTTTAATTTCTGAAACAAACGTAATATTTTCTACTTATTAAAACTATAAAAAGATACTAATTAACAGTGTTAGTATGATGCTAGTGGGAAAATTAATGATTATGCTTTATTCAACAAACAAACCACACTCAAGAGAAAAAAAAGTAACACGCCTACTCGTCTACAATAAGGTAACCTTGGCAGTACATTAAAAAATAACAGCGATGGCGGTTCCAGTCCCATATTATAGGCTGTCAGGAATGAAAACGAGAAAAAAAAAGTAGAGAAGATAAAAAGAGCATTAGACTCTGGCCTGACACAACATAATACATCTATGAAACCTCAAAAACAAATTTGGTTTGGACTGGGTAGGCACGATAATTGCTGGTATATTTCGCCCACGATGAAAAGAACGGTCGGAATTCACATCTTACTACAGGGCAGAAATGTCCATGAAAAGTACTATGACTCTTTTTTCTTTATTTGAAGTTTCTTTTTTTTTAAAAAAAAAGAAAAGGAAGAAACGTATAATAGGGAAAAAAATGTTGTCTAGTCTCATAATGAAAGACGAAGGAAAAATGGAAGAACCTTTTAATTATGTTCATAACGAGTATGGTGTTTGCGAGAGCCCACGAATGACACTAATAGAAAATAAAGAAACAGTGGAACTGCTAGAATCTGGAAACGCACGTGCCTTTCAGAGAAATCACCACATAGCACGCAGCTTTCAAGCAATGTCATTTCATTGTGAGCCTTTCACTTTCATAGTCCATTATAAAAATAATCATTCTGCCAGATCATTTAAGTTGTATCCCACGGATTTCACTACACCCATTCACAGCTCCCTAAATTTTAAGGTTTACGTGGATAGTAAAAAAAAAAAAAAACATTTTCAAGTAAGCAATTATCATAGAAAGAGAGAGAGAGAGAGAGAGAGAGGGAAAGAATGAAAGAGAGAGAAATAAATAAACAGACAATGAAAGAGAGGCAAATCAATATAGAAAAAGAGAGATAAAGGAAGAATAGAGAAAGAGAGGGAGAAATAAAGAAATTAATAGAGAGAAAGAAAGAAAGAGAGGCAAATCAATATAGAAAAAGAGATAGGAAGAAAGAGAAAGAAAGAGACAAAGAAGGAAACATAAAGAAGGAGAAAGAAAGAAAGAAAAAAGAGGAGGAAGGAAAGAAAGAGACAAAGACAGAAATAGAGATAAATAAAAAGAGAGAGAAAGAAAGAAAGAGACAAAGAAAGAAATAGAGAGAAACAAAGAAAAAAGAAAGAAAGAAGGAAGGAACTAGAGAAAGAAAGGAAGAAAGAAAGAGAGAAAAAGAAAGAAAGAAAGAAACAGACAAAATAAGAAAAAGAGGCAAAGAAAGAGAGAAAGAAAGCGACAAAGAAATAAAGAAAGAGAGAGGGAAAGAAAGATACAAAGAAATAAAAAAGAAATAGAGAGGAAGAGAGAGAGAAAGATAGAAAGAAGAAAGAAAGAGACAAAGAAATTAAGAGAAAGAGAAATAAATAGATAGAAAGAAGAAAGAAACATACAAATAAATCGAGACAAAGAGAGAGAGAAAGAAAGAGACACAGAAAGAAAGAGAAAAAGAAATATAGAGAAAGAAAGAAGGAAGGAAATAAAGAGAAATTAATAAAGAGACAAATACAGAAATAGAGAGAGAGAAAGGAAGAAAGAAATATACAAAAAAAGAGAAAGAAAGAAGGAAAGAAAGAAACAGACAAAGAAAGAAATAGAGAGAAAGAGACAATGAAAGAAAGAATAAACTAGAGAAAGAAAGGAAGAAATAAAGAGAGAAATAAATAAATAAAGAAAGAAATAAATAAAGAAAGAAAGAAAGAAAGAAAGAAAGAAAGAAAGAAAGAAAGAAAGAAAGAAAGGAAGAAAGAAAGAAAGAAAGAAAGAAAGGTATAAAGAAGGGAGGAGAGAAAGTTAGATGTAATATTGAAATTTGGATGCACTACAAAGTGCAAACTGGACATAATCACGAAAAAGATGAGCAAAGATATTGTCAAAGCCACTTGGTCGAGGTTATTCATTCAAATCACATTAAATGTAATGGAAATTCTAGCGCCGCAGAACAAAGCTAAAAGAACGAAGTAAACCTTGCACTTAATCGAGGTCCTGAGAATACTTCTGTATGAATTTCATAGTTGACGATATTTCTCTCCATATTCACGGAGAACAAGTTTTTTGGAACAGAAAAATCTAAGGTCGGCATCCTGGGCACAACTTCTGGATTTGACATATTGGAAAAAATGCTAAGAATTTATGTTAATGCTTTCCGTCAAATGACGTGAATGGTTCTGTCATCAACGTTTTAGGTCATGACCAGAGTTACTAACCAGAGTTTGCGGGAACAGTTCAAGGTAAATAAAAGATTTTTACCACGGAAACTCTGGTTAGACCATTGCATAATATACTGGATTTTTGTGGTCTTAGGTGGAACGATGACATCATAGTGATAGCTCAAACATGGTGAACTTTCCAAAGTTCGCATTTTCTAAAGTCGACAAATTCGCTACTGAACCGACTTGGACCTAACTCGGGTATATCGCAAGATTAATAGTCCACATGAACTGCATAAGTACGAAATAAATTCGGGATAAGTTAGAAATAAATTGGACCAAAATCGAATTTTCGGTGATAAAAATTTCTTACTTTCCACCGTTTTCTCGTAAAAATGGAACAAAACAAAAACAAAACAAGTCCGCTTCATTAAAATAAAAGTATGCTTGGAGATTTGTTTCTCTACACAAATTAGTAGTTCCCAAATACAGCAAACAATACCTCTGAAAATGGCCGTCGCTTTAAAAAATGGTAAACTATGAAAATCACGAAAACAACTGAACTGCACACAACACTTTCATGTTTTCAGGCACATATCATATTCGTGCAAACACTTTCACAACCACGGGATTTCAGTATTGTATTGGGAATGAAATTTATGTTCTGGAAAGCATTAGAATTCCATTATCAAAGTACCATTCATGTTCCAATTGACTAAGCTTGTGATGAGATGATATGACTGATTCAAGTACGAACAACATAATAGAAACGTTTTTGGCGAGTACACACAGAGTGCGATGTAGAAGGCAGTTGATTCACTGCTTACGTTTCACAAACGTCAGTTATACATGTAGCACCTCAATTAATCAAATCCCTTTCCTTCAGATTTTGGTTTAACAAGGAATTCTTCAGTAAGAGAAACTCTGTTCTCTTCATGTAATCCGAAATCTTGTGAACTGGTTTCTGGATGCGCTTTTAAAGCTGCTATTTTGGCTCCAATCTTACCCGTAACATCTAAAGTACCCGTTAATATATGAAGAACAAGTAAGGAGCTATACAAAACTTGACCCACACGCTCGGCTAATATAATGTACGGAAATTGTGCTGTTTGCTGATTTCATCAGACAAAATTCATTTAGTCCTTACTAAATCATCATCCGGTAAATGTCCAGAAGCAGTATAACAACATCCGTATCGGATTCGTATTAGATTCCTTTTGATAGAGCATGAATACAATGTGGCATGATTCTAAGATCTGTTTCCTCAGTGTCAAATTTCAATTCAGGGTGTGATTTTATCAGAATTACAAATGGACATCCCCTGGAGTCCTTTAGGAATGTGTGGTTAAGCTACTAATATATGTTCTAAATTCTAATTCTTGTTTGAATTTGAATTTGTTTAAGGCCTTTCGGCAACTTTTGACTCAAGTCGAATGCATGATGATAGGATGATTTGGTGGAATGAAGAAAATGGGAGAACCTCGAGGAAACCCAAGCACACGATGTTTCTCCACCACAAAACCCACATGGCCCGATCTGGGGATCCCCATGCACCAGAGGTGAGCGTTTCACAGCTAAACTACTACGGCCCCTCTATTCTTATATATTTGTAATTACTGTATCTCAAAAAAAGAAAAAAAAAATCGGAGGAGCAACACACTGTTTCGAGAATACACCCAAAATGTTTCCATCTCTACGGGACAGAATGCTGAGCTAACAACCCTTGCTTTCTTTCTCCTCTCTTTTGTGTGCTGCTTTATTAACCCTTCCATGTAACTGCCTTCACAGATATATCCAAGACGATTGTGCACATATCCTGGAACGTTTCAAAGCTTTCGTCAGCATTTTTTTCTTTGTTGGTACATGACATCAACAAAATGGAAAGAGGTTGTTTGGTTAAAGCAGAAAATATATAATTATCACGTAAAAGTTCTTTCAATGGTTCAGATAACAATGTGTATTTCGCAGATGCTGAAGTAAAGCCATCTGTATCAAATAAACTATTGGAAAATGTGATATCTTACTTCAAAATTTCATCAAGAGCTTACATAGCCTCTTCTTTTCTTTACAATTTCAAAAAATCCTATAGTATCTGGTGCCCTTCCTCAGAGAATTTATTTATTTTATTTTGCATAAGGTTGTGTAACTTTTACTGATTGGTCTGGTTTTGATCTTGGCTCCTTAATTCTTTAAATAGTATCAGACACCAATTTTGATTTCTTCACAAATCCTTCAAGGTGAAAATCTTTTTTGTTTCTAGCTCTACTCTCCAGAAAACTCAAAAAATAACAAAGCATCTTCTGATAGAACAAGGTAACAAAAAAATCTAGTTTTTTTTTTTTTTTTTTAATTTCCACCACGTCGGCTTGCAAGTCGTAAAGAATCCTCAGAAATATGTGCTGCCACTTGTTAGCTAGCTCTAATAATTCAGTAAGTCATGAGTTTTATTGTGTGTGCAATAAAATTAAAAACACCGAACCTGACTTTTTAACCTAACCTAACCAATGGTCACTAATTTTATTAAATTTCCTAAAAGGTATATGCCTAAAAAAGAAAAAAAAAAGTTATTTTTCTTTTGAAAACGTATATATACATACGTAACCACATCAGGATTTGAACCCGGGTCTCCGGATCAGCATTTCGATACATTAACCAATGCTCTAAACTAGCAACTCCAAAGCAGCAGCTTGTCTGTGATGTTTATAGTTCAGACAGTCCTGCGCCTGCGTGAGAGTGGGACTGCAGTTACGGTCTCCCTTTCCAACAGGTCCTCTATGGAGCCTCTCCAGTTACCTCTGCTTGTCTCTCTAGGCTGTTCTCTGTCTTTTGACAGTAGGTGACTTGTGTTTTAGAGTCTTGTTGTTGCTTTGTAGTTTTCTCTTCAGGAAGTCCAGTGCGAAGTCCAATTGGTGCGTTGGACTATTCCTTTGTGGCCTCCGAACCAAAGCGGGCTTTGCCCTCATTCAAATTAAATTCCTATTTTTCTTCCAACTTTGATACTGTCTGCAGTGGATGGTATCCTCCTTATTGATACTTAATTTCACTCTCCGCAGAATATCTGTGACGTTATCTTCGAAATTGTTTGGTGCTTTGGTGAACTGAACCAAATTCAAGTTAGGTTTTCTTGAGTCTTATTAAGGTATTCCCATCCTGATCTCTGATTCGTAGTGCTGGACAAAGTGATACTTGTACAGAACGTCTATTCTGAACAAGGAGCTATATCGATCATGGGGGGAGGAGAAGGTCAATATGATTATGATTTTTGAGATCCTTCTTCAGTCTTCACTCTATAGATTGAAGAACCATTATAAGGGGGGGAGGGTCTAGCAAATCATCACGGTATTAACCTGTTGTTTTATTCATCTGATCGATATAACTCCCTGTGAATCAAATAGACCGGAGCTACCCTATATAAAATCACAGTTTGCAGTAGTACCAATGGCATGAAGAATTCCACATTCTTTATATTTTTTCACAATATCTTGACCCTTCAGCTCGCTGCCCCAGAAGAGTAGGCAACAACTATTTCGAACAGCTATTGTCTTCAACCTTGCAGTCTCGGTGATAAGTGAAATTGAAGTTGGCCGTAAATGTTAGTCAGTGAACAGCATCATCGGCTTCATCTTAATCCTAGGTAGAAAGAAGTTGGTCGTTTACCGGTATATACCATGTATTGTAAAATATAGTAGGAATATGTTTTATATGTTAATTTTGTTGACATATACGTATTTCTTGAAATTACTTCGTGTTGTAGGTCTCAATGCTGATTTGCTCTAAAAATTAACTAATACGTCTGCTGTACGTAATTGTCCATAACTTTTAGTGATCCATGTAATTGCATATTGCTATGAAAAAATAATAGTTTATGATTCATCGACTTTTCCCATCGAAGTGTTGGTTTCCTGCTTGTCAGATAATATCTAACTTCCTAACTATACATAGAGAAGTTAATACAGACTTTTCTTTCACTCTCCTAATAATGTCAATAGCCCCTTAAACAAGAAATCGTTGGGGAAAAGCCTGATGTATCCTCTGTTTAACTTTATAGAACTGATTTCTAAAAATAATATTTAAATGAAGAAAAGTATTGAGAACATATGAAATTTAAATGTAAAGACAAAAAAAATATACAGATATTGAAGTCTTCTTCAAGTCTGCATTTCAATTGAATTGTATTTTACGACCTTAAAACATCTTTGGTTTAGACCGAGATAGGGTCGCTGAGATGATTTGGAATAGGAGTAAGTGAATGTAGTTTGAGAGGACCTGTCATCCTTAAAGTGACAAGTCTTGAAGTGGACAAGTTGCTAAACCTAAATGTGAAATTAGATTTTCTACCTGCTGTTATTCGAGCTCTAGTTTGAAATATTTAAAATACAAGAAAGCTAATCTAAAATGAAAAGCACCTGCCAGCTTTAGAGGGCCATCAAATTTAAAGCGGTTAAATAAATCGGAGACACAACTCAAATCTGAAATCAGTTTATCTCTTCCTGGATTGGTTGACGTGCTAGTCTGAGCTACACACAGACGGAGAAAGTGAAATTAAAGCAAGAGGAAAACATTATACCGAGCGGCCGTAGCTCAGTTGGTAGAGGATTGACGTAGCATTCTGGAGATCCTGGGTTCAATAGTAAAGGCCAACTATCTAACTTAGATTTTTCCCAGGATTCGTCCTCAGTCACACCAGATAAATGCTGGGGTCGTACTTTGCCGCTGGTTCTTTACCGCATCATTTCCCATATCTATCCCGTTCTGAGTCATTTTTAACAAGAACAAAAAGAAAGTTTTCAGTCTATATGAAATGTTTGCTTCTTCCTTATATAAAATAAGTTAGACAGAGCCCAGATGGAGGACTATGCACATGTGCTACCACCGCGAGGGTTCAGCAGCGATCATCCTGTTTGGATTATTAATATTATGTTGGAAAAATTGTGGCGAGACCTTTCCAGCGACACTTGAACCACCTTTCTAGTACTAGTAGTTCCTAAGTTAGAAGCTGTAAGCTGTGCCCTATCTCTGGCATCGCCCCTGTAATGTGAATGATCTAATGTTATATGGGTTTGACTTTCCATCGACACCTCAACCAGTTTACTAGCCATAGTAGTTTTTAAGTTGAAAGTTGTCGACGAACAAACGGAGAGCGTCGTTTTGTCTTCATAATCAGTGTTTCTTTCAGAGAGGTGATCGGCGACTTCTCCCGCATTTGTATTAGCCCCCCAGACTGAGTCGATCACCCCCAACTAAAAATAACACATTTTGTACAAACAACATTGTTCTAATAGAATTACATCCTCCCTCCCCTTTTACCCCTTCTAAATATCTAAAATAGCCTCAAATCCAGAAAACTTTTCCTGAAAGAGACACAGCATTTGCTGCTGAAGCCTGAAAGAAGAGGGAGAAGCAAATCTGAAAATAAAGAAACCATTGAAAAATTTGATAAATAAAGTCATTAAGTTGCCAAGTTTCTCACGCTTTAATGCCATCCCTTTTCTTGTTTTCAACAACATGCACGCAAAATTAAGATATTTTTCTTGATTTCCTACCTTTATTTTTCTCACTTCAGAGAAAGAAAACAAACAGAAAAAAATATCATCTTTCCTGGTTTTCACATTCCACTGTAATTTAAGATTAAACAGAAAACACGCTTCGGAAGAGACTCGCGAATAAATTCGTGACTTCCTGTAATTCCATTCTCGTTTCACAGCGTTCAGATGTAGTTATTGTAGCTGTCTAAATATTCATTTATTGGTGTTTCTTTTACGCTTTGCCCATTCCCGTACTGCAGTGGCTATATTCTTTTTACTACGAAGTTCCTTTACAAGTTCAAACAAGTAACGGCCAGTGATTTCGCCAGCCCCCCCTGTGGAGGGTGTCACCCCCAAATCCACGAGAGCACCTTCCAACTTTAAAATGTTTACGGTAAAAAAAAATAATAGAAATCGTACAAAACTCCACTTACACTCTCCCAGTTTTGACTTTACATCCCCACAAACTGGATATCCTGGCAGAATCCCTGCCATGGCCTTCATCCATATGACTACCGAGATCGAACTCTAGTCTCTATTAGACTACCCAATAATCTAACGCTGTAACGAATAATACTTGTAGTGTCTCGAGTTTGAGTTATTTTTTTTTAATTTAGTCATTCTAAGATCTAAATAACATGCAATTTTCTCCCCCACATTTCTAAAAAAAAAAAAGTAAAGCTATCCCCTGTGTGAACGGAGCACGTGGGATGTGCAGGTATCGCCCCACATTTTTCTTGAGCTACGATATGAAGTGAGGTGGGGTGGTCAGTTCCATGCTTGACCCTCTTTACCTTCCCAAGGCGCCCAGGAGTACCAAGGACACTAGGGATACCCAATTTGATAGGAAGCTGAGTGCACCTGAGAGCGCCAGGCATGGGAACACTGCGAGGGAAGTTTCCATGTAGTGTCCTGGCTGGGATTTGAACCTGGGCCGCCCGATTCGTAGTCATACGCGCTACCGCCTAAGCCAAGGCGACTTCTCCCGCATTTGTAGTAAGCAAATTAAAAATATTTTAAGGTCATACGAAACGTATTTCTTGACGGAATCACATTTTTAGTTATTGGGAAAATAGGCGTATGGTCGTTCCAAATGTCTTACCAAAATTTAAATGTTGGCCAGAGTGTTGCACCAAATAAATGTTTCCCCAGACAAAAATATATCTATATTTTAAGCCCTGCCGCACACTGGACGACTTTCTGGAACGACTGACTCCGTGCATTATTGTATTGTATTGTAAGGCGACTTATTCAATCGATTTTTACTAGGTAATTAGAACTAATTACACCAGTTTCTCATTCATTTTGGTAGCAGTGTTGACAGAGGGAAGAAGGAGCACAACAGAAATGTTAAACACCGCACATTTCTTCCAAGCCTTAAGTATAAACCCTCTGTTATTATTGTCTACTCACTGATACTTAGACATGCAGTTCTTCTTTCCCAGTTCTACTCCTAATTCTTTCCTGTTACACATGCTTTTGTATCATCAACTTACAGTCGCATCAACTGAAATTTGGCTTCTACTACATTTTAATGGAATTTGAATTTTATTTATGACCTTTAGACATATAAGGTTCAGACCTGCGGGAAGGTGTCGGCCAGGGTTAAAATTCAAGATACGATCACGGCATTTGTCTGATGTGACTGAGGGGAAAAACATGGAAAAACATCAGTCAGCACGTTCGCTCTGGGATTGAACCCACGACTTCTCGAATGCAAAGCCAACGCTCTTACTACTGAGCCATGGCCGCTGACTCACTGCGTTTGTCTTTTGTCCCCAACATCTTAGAATTTTGTTTTCTGAGGCTATAACTGAAAACATATTAGAAGAATTTTCCTTCCAAAAGAATATCGTGATTTCCGTAAAATGACAAGATGTAAATTCTCGGAATTTTGTACTTCTAATATGATTTAAGTAAAAATAACTCACCGTACAAAATTATTTTCAAAATTGCTTTTATTGTGCCTACTTGAAACGTTCCAAACCGTTGACAAAAATGTTGATGGATGTATGCACGCATTTACAGTAGTAGTAGTAGTAGTAGTAGTAGTAGTAGTAGTAGTAGTAGTAGTAGTAGTAATAGTAGTAGTAGTAGTAGTAGTAGTAGTAGTAGCAGTAGTAGTAGTAGTAGTAGTATCTCCGGACGGCAAAACTCTCAACCAGATCGATCATCTATTAGTAGATAGACGAAGACACACCAACATAATTGATGTTAGGTCGCACAGAGGAGCGGAAGATGACACCGACCATCAATTAGTGACCACAAAAGTAAGGAAAAAATTATGCATCGCGAACAGAGAAAGCAAGGGGTTAAAACAACTGAAATCCGAAGTTAAACGATTAAATAATCTGATCATTAAAAAAAGATTACCAACTCGAACTCTCAAAATACACAGTAAAAAAAATAGCTGTGTTAATTCAACACAATGCGGTGTCCCAGCGTGACTACCACTTTTGTGTGTTAAATCAACACAACACACGGTGTTGATTTCGGTACTGGGAGAAGAAAAAGTTAGATTTAAACGTGGGTTGTTCAGTTAGAAGTCAAACGTCTTACCAACTTCGCTAAATCGTCAGACGGAAGAAGCACTAGATTGAAACAATATAGAGGATAAAAAAATATTGCTGAATCCCAAACACAAACAAAGTTACTCTCACGACTTACGCCATGATTTAATCACTTTTCCGTTGGTCAATTAGGGATCACAATCCCCATTCATTGACAATATGTTCCATTTCTATGAAAGAAAGCGCAGCATTGACATGTTACGATAAGAAAGCAGTAATGCTGCTCAAGTGTTTGGCTGTCGCCAACTTGCTTGCTTTCATAGAAATAGAATATTCTCAATGAATGGGAATTCCTGTACTCAACTAACAAATAGGAAGTGATTAAACCATGGGATAAGTCGTGCAAGTAACATAGTTTGTTTCGGGGGTTAAGCAACCATATTTTTGATCCTCTACACATTTTCAATCTATAATGTAGTCATTTAATTCAAATGTTGCTCACTCAATATCGTTTGCATCTTGTCCGTTTTGTCTGACGGTTTAGCCAAGTCGGTAAGACCCTTGACTTCTAACTGAGCAACTCAAGTTCAAATCTCACTACGCCCGTAACGTTTTTTCACAGTACCGAAATCAACACCGTATGTTGTGTTGATATAACACACAAAAGTGGTAGTCACGCTGGGACACCGCATTGTGTTGAATTAACACAGCTATTTTTTGCAGTGTAGGTTCGAAATCCTAGCCGACTCGAGTAATAATAATGATGATATTAATAATGAAATTGTTGTAAGTAAGATGTGGGAGGCAATTCGTGAAACAATTAAGAGCGCAGCGAAGGAACGCGTAGGTGAAAAGAAACAACAGAAAAACAGCCTTTGGTTTAATGAAGAATGCTTCATAAGGAACGAAAACAAGCCAGGAAACGATGGCGAAGTAATAAAAGCGAAGCAAATAGGAACCAGTGCAGTAACGCGAAACGAAACGCCACACTCGGGTTCAGAAGCAAAAAGCGAGAATATCTGACGCAGAAGATTCAGGAGATATAGGAAAACGGGAAGACAAATAACATACGAGATCTATACAAAGGGGTAAACTGGT